>JADLOZ010000446.1:0-25000 GCA_017562165.1 Ectropis grisescens | reverse complement strand
AAAGTAGTATCCTACCTACATATCAAAGCAATTGTATCCAGGTCGGTTAAATCGTAATAAAGAAACAAAACAATTTTCATTTCATGTAAACGTAACGATACGGAAACACGCATTACAAGTGTACCTACATAGAGAAATCCAGCATCCACAGATGTTCCCAGTAACAGATTCAAAAGGAACTTCCCGAACCGATAACCGAACCAAAACAAACGAAAGGTGAGAGCGCTGCTACGTCTGCGTCCAAACGGGCACGCTTTAGCTTAAATAAACATACGTTTTCAAAAATTTGTGTATTTAAATCGAATGTGACTTGTGTTACCATTTCTATTTCTGTTTAACTTCGACGCGGGAAAAATAACACCTCAAATACTTTCGGGGAGCTCGCATTAAATTCATAAGGGATTAGATGTCATCATAAACACGAATTATTTAGCCTGGTGAGGTTAAAAACAACATTGCCACCGTCTAATTACCTACTGAAGATGGAAATTATGGCGTGCTTAGCACCGCCGGGACTGAAATAGTTGAACTTTTTAAATAAACAGGCATACTTTGCTGTGGTTAGAATGTGTTACCGCCGTACAAACTTGACTTACGTTCAATATTTCCTTGTTGAGCACGTGTCACGTCTTATACAACAAAAAAACTTAAACAATTGAACTTAATCAATTAAAAAATGTTTTTAAGGATTGTAGCGAAAGCTTTGAGAGAAAAATCGTGACAGTCTATTGGCTAAAACAAGCGATTCACAATCGTAAGGTTGTTGGTTTGAATCCCGCCGAATAAGTGTTTTTTCCAATTGTTTACGAGTTTATCATCACCGGCTTTTACGGTGAAAGAAAAGAGATATAACGCCGGGTGACGAGCACAGTGTGGTGCTGGGTAATGATTTGGCTCTTCATGTTCCAATAACTGTGTGTGTGTCACTGTACTGTTATGGGCAGGCATGTCATACGTCATCCGCCAACTCACACTAGGTCAACGTGGTGGATCCTTGATTATTTCCTTATAAGAAAAGATCCTGAGTCCCAATTTGGACATTGGGATCAATATTACAGCCCTGTGCAAGCCTATAAACTGCCTATATATTCGTAACTCTACATTATTGTGCAGGATGGGGTGCGAAAGGGTAAAATTTGAATTGTTGAATGGAATGCGCAACCCTCGCACCGCAAATCAACGGTCGAGTATTGCTAACTTGAAACATTATTTATAAAGTTTGTCGAAATAAGCTAACATTTAATGTACAGGTTTATGCAGTACGCATGTACTGAAGCGAAAGGAACTCAATTTTAATTATAAGATTATTTCAGTTCAATTTGTCCGTAAATAAAACATTTTCACTGTGTGGGAACTGAACCCACGATCTTCGCAAGGAGTCATACTACCTACTAAGCCACTCGGCCAGACAGTATTTATGGCTTACGTAAGTAAATGATCAGAATACGGCGGTGAGACCTTGCAAAGTCGTTATTACAAAACTCGCATTTAATTCAAAATACACACCTGCTTCCTATCTCAGCTACAACAAAGGATAATAAAAATAACCATTTTGTGAATAAATTAACGATTAAGTACTTATGTTATTTTTTTATTAAAATATCTTTTAGCAAAAATGCATTGGTTAACATATTACGTTTAAATCATCACGCAGAAATGGTCTAAAGTCAACTTAGTTTTTCTTTTATAGTGGCATCTATCACATTTCAGCACAAGTTATGCTTTGTCAGTTATTGGTGATATTTGGTATTAAATTTGGTTTCAATTCTTCTATCGTTGCTATTAAAAAATGTTATATTTATCTTACATGTATGATTTGTGTCATACATTTCAGAGAGTGTACCTACAGCAGATCTCTATGATTTAATACCATCAGCTCTTTTTTTCTATCGAATTACTCTTTGTTTTATGATTGACGTTGCTAAAATTCAAACGAAAAAGACTTGAAGGCACCCTGTTCATTCAGGGTGTAGCGATTTTTATTTATTCTTACATTCATCTGATATTATTGCCAGTTAAAAAATGCGACAATTAAAAATCATTTATAAACTACTAAGAAATGTACAAAATGACAAATCGTAATATATTGTTTATTTTATATCAAATATAAGGTCAAATTACAAATATAAAGCATAATATTACGATTTTACCAAACAAAAAAGTAGGTATTTATTTCAGTTTTATTTTAAATAAAAAAGCAAAATACGTATTGAACCTAAATCTTAAAACCTGTACCAGTATATTGAACACCACATCTGAAATAAAATCTGATAAATCATATGATGTTGAAAGTGAAACATTTACTCATATTTTTTGAAAAGCTTACACACAACATATGTATGTAGGTTCTAATTCTATCTATACCTAGCTAGAGCTCGAGGCAACAGGGTCTCAAGGTCTCCGAAATTATTTGAATTAACTTGTATTATTTAAAGAGAGAAAAACAGGCTATTAGGTAAACTTACAAAATATTTTCGTAACTTGGAATTTATGTATTTTTGGAATATATTTTTTTTATTTTCATAATAAAATAATCCGAATGACACAAAGGTCACTGACCCCGAAAGCTGATGAGTGTTTTTTTTAGTCACTTTTTTTTTCAACAAGACTTTTTAAAACATAACCCAACACTTGCAATCTTGTAAAAATAAAATTTAAAAGCCAATCAAAGCATTTATTTACATTTCGTTGACGCTGAAAGCTTACGCCGAATGTAGAGTCTACCTATAGAGTTCGAGGCAGCCGGTGGGTCAAGGTCACCGAAATCTGAACTCCACAAAAAGAGGTGCCGTCAGGCGACTCTATAGCCGGCATTTGCTACACTCACGCTTTTAAGGAGATTCTTGGCTTAGTGAAAAGATCTTTATACTTATAGATTGACAAAAAAAATCTTTAAAACAGTCTTACCAGTCAATATTGAACGTAAATATTATAAAAAGAACTGATGTTGAAATTTTGGTTCATCGATTTGTTGATTTTTTTAACATGTCTTTTATCCGCTAAACTGAAATTAGGTCAATGTTCAAAAGCATTTGCGATGCAATGCAATACAAAACAATGAGTCTTTATTAAAAGGCCATAAAACACAGGATGAAAATTAGAATAAATGTAAACTATTGGTGGGCTTATCAATTAGAACGATTTGGGAATGAGAGATAAGACCTGGAAGATTTTAAACATTTTTTTTTTGATTATTGGCACTTTTAGTGAGTAGAATACAATTTTAATCGTGCCACTCCCGGAGTGCCACTGTTATCGCGTTTTTTTACAACCATATGACAGTTGACAGCGATAATGCTAGTTTATGTAATTGAGTAAAAGCGACACATGAGAACTAACAACAAATAACGGTCTAAAATTAAAAATTATTTATGCTGAGCAACCAGCGGTAACAAGAAAAAATCAGACCAAATATTTTGATGTTGAAATTTCACTACTTATCTTATAGTAACAAGCTTCAGTGTTTAAAAATAACCGCCGTGCTGTTGACACAACGCACGTCTGAAAGTTCTGGACCGATTTTATATAATTTACTAAAAAAAAAAGAGTTTTTGGGTCGCGGAATTTTGAGTGAATATATTGTTTGGAAAGTGAATACAGTAAGATCTTTTAGTGATAATAAGTTTGCACTTGACCACTATCTCGCCTCATGTTTGGTGATGAGGTGCTTCATGATAGAGCAAACCTAGTCGAAACAGATTCCAGTGTCGAATCAAGTCACAAGACACAAGTCATATATCCAAAAAGAATTAACCATTAAGCAACGTATTCCTAAGTTTAGATATGAAAAGTTTTCTGGTATGTTCTACGCTTTACCTATGTGCGTAAGTATGTATCTTGGTACAGATAATAAGTTTAGGTTAGTTACCAATAGTTCAGTAGGCAATAAATCCCACCTGAAACTAACTTTCACAGGTCCTTTTATAAAACTACGGCTGTAAAATACAAACAGCTTTAAAGCTTGTACGTCAACGAGCAGCAATCCTGCAAAGCGAAGTTACGGACAAAAAGTCAAAATCAATTAGAGTTTGTATTGGGCATGAATACTCATAGCAGTTAATTATAAAAACAACCTACCCCCGACATCACAGAATGACATACCGGAAAACGGCGACGTGTATCGTGTTTTGTCGATGGCCCAGCCTGATGACTGGCAGAAAAGGTTAAATTGCTTCTATCGCATTAATAGGCCCGGAGGTGACGCGTTTTTCCGAACTCTACAGTTATTAAATAATCCAGTTTTGCCATTAACTATTTTTTAAGACTAGAATGTAACTTGGGATGGAACTAGAAGAAACTATAACATATTAATTCGTTACATAAAGTGTTGTAAACATTATACAGAACTTAATGGCAATCTAAATTATTATTTAATTACCTCGACGTTTTGGTAGTGGTACAACCGCTGTGGTCACTAGAATGTAGAACTAGACTGTATACAATTTGTATGCTCTTTCTTTTGTTTTTATTTTTTATTAATTGACGTGTAAATTGTACATTTATGAAGAAAGTACTTTGACTGCCTTCAGTGAATGTGTTCAAATCTCAAAAATTGTAAACCATCAACAAATAAATAATATAATAAGACTATATTGTGAGTAGTAGTTTCTCAAATAGCAGGACGCACCTTTTTTGAATGTTTTTTTGTTATTTTAAAACAATGAATTATTTTTTTGTAATAATTAATCACATCTGTAAATTAATAGGTAATTTTGCATTTAGCCGTGAATTATCAGAAGTCAAGTAAGCAATCTATCATGTACTACAATTAAGTAGAAAAACCGGTAAGTATTCTGTAGAATCACAAAACCCCAGATTGTACCTATCGATAAGTAAATAGGGTGTTTCATTTAAGATTAAATTCAATCATTTTTTGTTTCGTGCTTGTCTTGTTGTAGTGGTAGGTCTTGGCAGAGTCTGCCGGGGAAACACCATATTTTTGTCAGTTATTTTACCACCTAGTTGTAAAGTGCAAAGGTAAAGTAAGTGCAAAGGTAAAAAAAATAAAAGGGAAAAAATGGTTTTTTCGTTAGAAGCGTAATGTTTCCAGATAAATTAAAGAATTATAACTATTTGTCCTGGTAAGGAGTGGTGTTGCTATTGTTCATCAATTTATTTATTGTTTTTAAAAACCTATAGTTGAATTAGTTATTTCACCTTACAGCGATAAGCCGCAAGCTCCCGGCCTACAATATCGGATCCGGGCCGGTAGCCGGCAGTCACATCACACGTATAGGTTATATTTAATTTAAAGCACACAAAGCTCGCGACTGCACGCCGGGTTTTTTCATAACGACGAATACTCGATTCCATTCCGAATCGAAACCGATTGACGATAATAACCTAGTTACGGATGTCAGCGGATTTGACGCGGATGTTTCCAACATTAATTAGATGTTTTAGAAATGAAAAAAGGAAACATTTTGTTGCCGCAAATGTAAACAAGGTATAGGTAACTGACTGGATAGTGTCAGTGGGTTTTAATGTGGTGTGCCGTAGAGCTAATGAGAAAAAATATAAGTAGTGTTTTTAACAAAATTTAAATTACAACCTGCAAATTGACCTTCAAACAGAAAATTTAAAAAGTCGTATTTTTGCTAATTTTATTTTATTTTAGAATAAAATATACCTATTCCTATTTATTAGAAGCTTGCTTCACAATATACCTCTATTAAAAATACCTTGTCATTTTCTTCATATTACTGTTTTGTCATTAGGTAGATAATTAATTAAAACTAAATAAACCTACTTACACACTCATGAAACCGTGTCGTTTTACATCATTTTCTGTTTTTTTTTTTGGAATGCAAAACTTGTATCTACCAAACTATAAAATTTAAAATTTACTTGGCAGAGGTTGAATAATAATTGCACTTAACTGTCACTTCAGTAGCCAGTATCAGCTGTCAATAAGATCTACTATAATGCACGCTTTTCATTATCTAAGTGTAAAAACCAGTTTCGAAGCCACCCAAACCCGTTCAAGAAGATATAAAATTCATTTATTTATAGAATGCAAGCAGATCAAAGATAAATTAGCAAAAGCTTATCGGACGGCAATTAAATTTCAATAATTTATTGAATCCAAACAAAAAGTTATGACGCGAGTTCAACGAATGCCAGTGGGAGGCTTCGCGGGGCGAGCGGGCGCCATCTAGCGGGCAGCGCCGCCCACCGCCCGCGAGCACACATCGCTTATCAACGAATATGAGGCGTTATGATTATGAAAATATGCTCCGCCCCGAATATGGAATATGGAGGAGGGGGTGAGCGAAGAGCGTGCGAATGGGCGAAGTTTGATTTATGAGCCGGGCGCGGCCCCGCCTCCCTGTCATAACTGTGTACCTGGTGCGCGCGCGGCCGCCCGCTGCCTTCCCCGCCGGCGGCGCTCAGTCCCGCGTCAGATGGCGACAGGCGCGCCCGGCCGCACGTCTAGCCGAGCCGAGCCCAGCGTCCGCCGACCGCCGACCGCCGCGCGACTGACCCGCGCCGCTCAGCTCCGCCGCAGCCTGCCATGCGCCGCTGACCGCCATGCCGCGCGTCAAGCCAGCCTGCGTCCGCCGCGTCTCCATCGGTACATAAACCCTCCATACACCACACACCATCATCCACACGTCCCGTGGAACCAGTGATATTCCGGAAAAATCTGTGTCCGACGTTGTTTGTTCATTCTGTTGAGTTCGAAACGATGCAGTTAGCGACGATAAAATTTGGCATTCACCAAAAACAAGCGAGTAAATTACGGCTACGGCGCGGTGAGTAAACAGTGCAGTGAGTTACGCTTAGTGTTGTAGGAAACTGGTGGCTAGGGAAGATTTCAGATAGGAGCTTTTTACTATGTTGTTTTTATTTGTGTTGGTTAAAATATCTGGTGTATTTTTTTTTCGGTGAAAATTTTGAAAAGTTCAATCGTATGATTCTACACTCAGTAATAAATTAGTTTCAACACTACCATTTTCTTTGTTTGCTAAGGTACGTTTACGTGTTTAAATTATTTCGTTCAAAAAACTAAGTTAAATTAATTTTAATTATTTTGGAAATAAGTTATTTAAAAGTTTGTGTATGAAATATCTGTAAAAATACTTTAGTTGTTTGTCTCCCGGGGTCATTTTGACTTAGATATTTGTCGATTTTATCATTTTCTTCCAAGAGAAAATTTAGAAAATAAAATAACTATTTTAAGGAATTAATTATAAACCCGGATATTCAATTTTTCATTTTAAAGAACTTTCACTTCAAATAAATTTTAAAAGAAAAGTTAGGAAAGTTTTTAGTTGTTTTTTTTTTCTTGATCTTTATATTTCTAATTTATGGTGGGGAAAAATCCAATACTTACTGAGTTGATTTTTTTTGCTCTAATGTTTTCGTTGAATGCAAATGATTATACAGTTCTGCCGTGACTTTCAGAACTTTTCGAAGGAGCAAGTTTATGTAAAAAGTATAAGTCTTATTTATTATTAATTACCCACCATATGTGTAAAATCGCTTTACTTTCTGTTTAACTACGAGTGCATATAAAGAGAAATTTCTAATTAGGTGAAATAAAAGTTAGTTACGTTTACAATTAAGTTTTCCTGTTGCTTCCGGTTGTACTTCCGATATATTTTGCAATATTTAATCTTCTTAAACGTGTTAAGTACCTCCATATTTAAAAAAAATCTTTGCACAATATTGTCTCTTTGAGTTCATTTTGGCAATAGAAACTTTTAACTAAAATATTAGTTTGACTTTGCTCTTAAATTTGAAATATTTTTGGTTTACGTAAACTTTGATTGATTAGGTGCATATTAGGAATACGGCCGTTGAACTCTATGAATAGGTACCTATATTTTTATAAACCAAATTTGAACTGATTCTCTTAGTAGGTAGATTAGTGTTTACCTATGTAGAATCACTTCATCTTTTCATTTAATCACTTAGTATGTAGAGAGATTCTAACATTCCAGTAAACGGTTTCAATTTACTAATTTATTTAGCAGTTTAAGTACCTACTATTTACAAAGACAGTAATTAAAATAATCTCTGTAGGTAATTCCAATCACCACTTTTCCAGACTATTTTTAGTAATCTAATTAATCAACAGGTATCTTTGACAGGTTTATACCAAAAAATTGTATGTCTCCATTTTATTCGAATGACATTCTGTCAAATTTTATTACGCTGACGACTATACCTTTGCTTATCTCACTGCCAGTTTTATGACTGCTCTATAAAATATTTATTATGGATATATTATCTACTAACGATTGAAATAACCTGGCTATTCATATTCTTATGAAATACGCATCCACTGTTTGTTTGTTCGACTAATAAATTTAAAAAAACTCGTTAAATAAAGTCCGGTTTTAGTTCAGACTAAAATGAAAGATCGGTATGCATATCGCCCGTTCATTTACCTTGAATGATGAATATAATTACAGTTGATGTATAAATTACAGACTTTCTGTTAATGTTCTGTTTGTAGATTAATTAGATCCCATTCCGAATTATTCGTCTAAGTATTTTAATGGCAATAATATTCATATCGTTAATGGCTTGAAGGCAACTTATCTATTAATATTTCAAGTAATATTACCCGCCTGATCTTGTTTAATTGCAGCTAATAAACTTTTTTCTCTAATCGAAAAAAGTTAATGGTTGATAAGCCTTTTTTTCTTAATAATAAATCAAATGCTCTACATTTAAATTTCTAGATAATTGTCGTGTAACCAAAACCTTTTTTTTAATTTCTCTGATCAAACTTAAATTACTATCTAAGTTACTTTTCACAATACGTGTAGTAAGTGTATATCTTTCTTTAAAAACCAATTAGATTTGTTTGGATTATATTTTGTAGATTTAATATTTTACAAAAATCTAAATACATATTTATAGTAAGTACTTATTGTTTTAGCAAGTATTATTGAAATATATTTTTCGTTCAAATATTTTACGCCTTCAAGCTTGCTTTTCAAGCCCACCATAATGTGAAATATTCAGACAGACGCCATATTTATAATCTACGTCATAAAATAAAGAATGACACGATAATCGTTCATCAATATTGTATTAGTTTAGATGTTGAATTGAATCATGCATCAATACAAACATTCCATCAAATACATTTTAAATCACAACTTTTATCTTTTGACTTTGCTGTAGCCTGACAAAATATATACAAATGTAACACAGTAGCAGGTAGAAGGGTTTCAAAATATCATTTTAATGTGGATATTGGACAATATGGAGCTGAAACCGTTTGGCGGCGACGCTTATAGCTATAATGGCACTTTTAGAAGATTTTTTGTGGGTTCTGCGTAAGACGACGGCGCGTGTACGGTTTGCCACAATCACGCCGCCTTTGTTGTGTGCCGGTCACCGGCCTGTAGGGTTACCAAATATGTAGCATAGCATTCTACTAAATTTTATACCAAGAAACTATACACAATTTGAAAATGTCATCAAAATAATTTGCAGATTTTGTGATCCCATTCCTAGGGATATAGTTCTCTGTTGGCATACCATAAGTACATCAAATTTTTGTGCCAATCGAGTCCAGTAATAAATAATAATACAATTACATAAGTATTACATGAGCTATTTGGATTCTATATAAGCTTTGCTTAGGAAGGGAGTACAATCCTGTGAAAAAATAAATTAAATACCTAATTTTTTTGTTGTTTTGAAAACTGTCAGTGACAACACTTACAAATTTCAAGTTTAAGTTAAAACTTGTTTGTATACAATTGTCAACAAACGAAAATGTTTAGTATTTTGACAATCACTAATAATTTAATATTTTCTTTTTAGTTAAACAAAGCAATTTATTAATGTAAGTAATTATGTGAAAATTGATTAATATTGACGCGTAAATATTATTTTATCATAAAAAAGATGATAATTAATTACTTTTACTATATTAAAGAACAGACATTAGATTTAATAAGCACACCTTTGTAATAGGTACACAAAATTAAAAAAAAACTTGTTATATTTCTCGGCGCTTACTATCTTTTTTAACTGTTATTAGTGATTGGATGAACAGGACAAATGACTTTAAGCAACAGATCTGCATATAACAGCATAGTATCACGAAGCTATCGGAACACGAATAGCTCAAATCATTACCTAACATTACACTGCGCTCGTCATAGATATAGATAGAGGTGATTTATATAGAAGATATTTCATAACAGCAACACAGTGATGTTTCCACATTACTGCTTGACGGATGTTTGAGTGGAAAATGTGTTGTACTTCCCCCAGGCAGGCTCAGCAAAGAGTCCTACCGCTACTAAGCTACTGTGGTTTTTACAGCTTGAAAATTTTCGGCAGCCCTAAGCGTGTCGGCTACCAGCTCACAGCCCACTGCAAAACATCAACAAACAGACTCTTCTAATCCTTCTCTTTACAAACAGTAAGCCGGAATTTCGCTACAGAAGTATAATCCCGGCAACAACTAAGATTATAACTATTATGACCACGCTCTGTGGCGCTCTTTTCTATACTTTCAATTTAAGAATACCGAAAAAAGTGTTATTCAAAATTTTGTCATTTTACTTTCAAATGCGCCACAAAATGTCACAAAGTAGGTAATAACTGTAATAAAGATATACAGAATTATAATATTTTAAGAGGTGAAAGTTTTATAAAATTGATAAAAGAAGATTTATATGCAACATATTTTTGAATAATATTAATGACATTGGATCCGTATTCCAAAAGAATGCTTAACTTCCAAAGTTCAGTGCATAATATTTCACTGAAGGTATTCCAAATAATTGCTGAAGACTTGCTTGAGCTAAAAATAAATCAAATTTTTGAGTATAATTAAATCGATTTAAAGACATACATACATAGATAAATAAATCACTATGTATTGCACTTAATTTAACATGAACAAAATTTACTTAAAATAAAACAAAATAAAGTAGCTATTATCAGCCTTATCACTAAAACCGACCTCTTCCAGGCAACAACAGGATGGATGGAATTATAAACAGCCCATTTTATGTTGCCACTTCTGGAACTCGGTCGTTCCTTCTCAAGGAAGGGCCAAGGCCATAATCCACTACGCTAGAACTTAGAGCTGGGGGTGTGATGACACAAGTTCTCGAAAGATGCTTTTCTTGGAACATTCCAGTTTCCTCTGCCTTCACCGTTAAAGCCTATGATGATGACGAACTCACACAACAGCTCTTGTAAAATACTCGGGAGTCCACTCTACGAACCCACGACTTTTTTATACGAATAATTTCCGTTTTTATTTAATTTCCCTTAATACAAAATTGGCTATAGCTACAATTGCGATTTAGCTAATATTATAGATTTATTATACCTACATGTAATACATGTAGGTATAATACAAGACAAAAGATCGGATGATCGGATGGGATTCTTAATATAATACAAGTATATGTCAATATATTTGTGAATCCGTGTAGGTACTATATAATAAAATAATTACCTGAATAAATCAATTGAGAATAAAAATATTAAAAACATAGATACTTATGGTACCTAGAAATACCGAAACACAAAACAAACATCCATATTAATAACACAAATGTTTGACAGCACAAATTAATTTAAGACGGATGAACAAAGAGATGGAAATTTCTGTTATTGTATTTATTTAAGTAATTCATTTATTTCATGTAATTCATGTTTTCATTCATTGTGATGATATAAATATGTAACTACAGAAGTTTACTCGTATATCCAACTCAAGCGAACAGTATTTTAAACACTACATATTTAATATTTACATACACATATATAGCACTATTTTAGTAATATTTACTAAATAAAATACAGTATTCACAGATTAATATTTTGCCTATTTATAACACAGTACAAATAAAATTATTACAAGTACATTATTGTGCACATTAATAATATGAATAAACTATTTATTAAGATTTTACCTGATATTCTAAATTCGCACATGAATATTTAGGTGTTTTATTTTACTGTAAGAAGAATAGAATAGATGGTTATTGAAAATATTTTTATTAAGTAACAATAATAGAGCTTATTTCAAAATTACTAACCGCTACATCGTATTACAAACTTACATTTAAGTTCCTCATTGGCTTTTTTAAACGTCAAAGAATGTGAAAAGTTAATTTATATCTGTATGATACCGCGAACTTATAATATTATATTTACCTACTTGTGAATGTACCAATATGATTTATGAAACTGTGCTAATATTTAAGATTGAATTCTATTATTTGTTTGTTTGAACACTCCAGTTTATCTCTGGAATTATTTCGCTGATTTCTTTTGCTCCTGATACCTTTGGTAGGTATCAGTGAAATTGGTAGATATCAACTTTACAAGTGAAAGAATTGCAGTGTTACATTATAAAACTTATTAGTAATTATCACTAGGTTACCAAAATATATAATAATAATACCGAAATACCAGGAGGAATCCGTCCTGTTAAAAAAATAGATCTTTCGAGAACATGTAACATCCACCAATCCATATATGTCCAACGTGAATTAAGGCGTTGACTCTCTCACTTTGTCACATAAACCGGAGCTCTAGAAATATATCCATAAATAAACTATTTATGCTTATGTCCCAAAAAATGTGTTGTGCTACAATTATTACTGTAAAGACAACCTTGAAATCCACTACGAAAAACATAATATTAATAAAAAACACCCGACAAATTTCCTTGGAAATCTACCGGGACAAATCGGCGAGGGTAATGGGGACTTTGGTGTAGGTTCAATGGCAGACTTTTAGGGTACTTGTTTTTGTATTGTGACTTTGTGACGCCATACAGTGGTTAGCGATTATTTGCATCTCTTTACAAATTGACAAGAACATAAGAAGGACATGAATTTAAATTTTATAAAATTCCGAAACAAATTTATATATGGAGGAGGATAAGTTGATCCCATTTTATACTTTCCTTTTGTATTTTGTATTGTGATTATTTGTAATGTTTGACATAATGAATTATTTGTCTCATATCTCTGGGTGACGAGTGCATTGCAGTGCTAGGTAATGATTTGAAACTAAAAATTATAGTATTAAACAGCATTAATTGTGTGAAATACATCTGTATAATATATCTGCATCTAAACAGATACACATATACCATTTTTTTTCCTCTAGAAAATATTTATCAAGTACCTATAGACTGCAGGCCCGTGAACAAAATGTATGGGTCAAATGAACCACCAGGAGACGTATATAGGATGATAGAAGGGTATAAATTAATAAGATTCAGCACTATCTCGTCACTTGTAAGCATGCATGAGAAAAACATGCATTTATTTTTCGTAAAATTTTCAAAATAAATGAATGTGGACGCTTGACCTGAAAGTAAATTTTATATTTTCAGAGTTAATCCTTATTTGTTCTGGAAACCACACCACTGCTCTTACCTACTTGTTAAAATTTCTTAATATCCAAAAGGTAAAAACCAAATATCTGGAAGAGATCGCTATAACCAATAAGAACGCCTTTACCCTGGAAGTATTTAATTATTCATCAAAATTGGATACTGTGTTTTTTCTGGGAAATATGTTTATCAACAGGAGATATCATCATTATCATATGGCACTTATTCACTCTTTATTTTTATCTCTTGCTTCTCTATCACTATTACTTATACCTAAATGCGAAAGTTTGTAGGTACGAGTATGTTTGTTGGATGAACGGCTGAATGGATTGGTTTTGAAATTTCGAACATAACTAAATAGTTCATAGTCTGGAAAAGAACGCTACTTTTTACCACGGGTAAGTTACGAGAACAGGAATTACGCGGATAAAACCACGGGGCGCTGTTAATATGTCATAAATGTTTCATATTTCTAATAAATGTTGCATTAAAAATTACCAACATTATTGTTATTTTTTCTAACAGCACTAGTGGTGTTATATTAGGTTGAGATATTCATATTCCTATTATCGAATACAACGCTATGAGAATAATAATATGCTGTAATACTGGGTAAAAGTCACATAACAGGTGCAGTTTATATTCCTGGATACACAATATTCAGCCGTTACTGGAATAATTTCTATTAATATAATAATATAAGTGCTTGTTATAATAATAGCTTAAGATTTAAATATTACTTGGTGGGGCCACTGCCGTGCCGTGCAGATTTCATTATATTTAATACAATGAGGATCATGAGGGTTTAGATGAGGAGAGACCATGAGGACCATTAGGGTTAAGATGAGGAGAGAAGTTATTAACCAAAGAGTGCCGAAAAGGAAAGATTACGTATATATACTAGTTTCTTTTAGAATTTAGAAGAGTAAATGACCATGATGGCCATGAGGGATTAGATAAAGAGGGAAGTTGTTAACCAAAAGTGCCGAAAAAGAAAAATTACGTTTATATACTAGTGGAAGTATTTTTTAGAATTTAGAAGAAATTCAGGGGTTGAGGGGTTCACCGTATACCTCCCTACAAGACTTTTATGTTCACTAACGTGACAATGTAGCGATTATAAAATTGCTTTAATACTGTGACAGACTTAGGACTGTCAATGAAATCGCTTATATATCCTATTATTTGACTATTACTGAATAACATAATATGATAACGTTCATAATAGCTAATATGAAATATCACACGTGTGTGTACCTACCTATTACGTGTAGGTACCTATTATGAATACCTATATTAGTCACACCACTAAACAGTACCTCATTTAATATATACTCGTATGAACTATATTGTAGCTTTAGAGTTTAGTTTGTTAACTTACTGAATGCTATTTCACTTTACTGATTTCAGTAGTGACTAAATTCAGTCGACTAAATTTAGCCAGGTGTTACAGCCTACGTAGGTTTGAAACCTATGTAAAAGGCTTTTATGTTCATTGTACCCAGTAAACAAGAAAGTATTAAGCTACTAAACAGTAGCTTACTCTCTTTAATTCTGCAACAATAATGAATACATAACTTATTTATTTATTCATTCAATGAGCACACAAAACAAAATGTAATAAACACAAACTATAACATAAGAGTATACTGTACAGAACTGTATTACATTCCAAACTATGTGGGCCTAGAAACAACATTTATTTAAATACAGTGGTTTGATAATAATAATATTAAATTAGAGATAATACGTAAATAAAATTAGGCCAACAGATCTGAAACTAACATGTTTCATTATTGTTGTGTAAATAATTGTTAGCTATTGTTTTTATAGCAATTATGTCAAATCTATGCCAAATACAGTGATAATTTTATTAGGAACAATTTATTAATTTTTAAAAGTAGATATATACATAGATAGTCTCTTGTTACCCAAAAAACATAAATTTTACAGTGAGTTAAACAGTTATGAACTAGCTTCACAAGTGGCGGGTTTATTGCTCCGAACAATTTCTTCCACGTCACCAGCCAATAAAAGAAAATAACATTTTCATTGTTTAATTTTGATATAAATTTAGCCCGTGTGCTAATATGAAACTTAAAATTTCATGATATTATTGAAGAATGAGAACAAATGTTTATCGTTTACGTTTAATTCGTCTTCACACTTCAGGTAACGAAATCCTATCGACAAAAATCATCATAACTCATATTAAAATGTTGACATTAGTCAAAAATAAATTTAACATAACTACTGCAATGGCATTAGTAAATGTTTCTTTACCTAACTAATTATTTTACACATTTTGTTAAAATTACTTCTTTATAGATAAATACCAAATTTAAAGGTTCAAATGTTCAACTTACTATAGATCCTGGTTTTTTTCATATTAATGAATTATTATAAATAGTGTCAAAGATTGATATTTAATATGTAGAAGTGATTGAGGACCAAACATCCAAAATTGCACATTTATTTGTAAGTAACTGAGATTAATTCTTAAAATAAGACGATCTCTACCTATATGGCAGTAATTTTTATGTTTGTTACCTTGTAATTCTATAGTTAAGTATTTAGTAGATTGGCTTATTTTTTTGAAATTTCACGTCACATCATCACAATCAAGATCTGTGTTTGTAACGTTTTATTTTTTAATAACAATAGTATTTAGTATTTTGATCCCTAACTTACAGACAGCTGTTTTATTTTTCGCCTTATTAAGTTTACCCGATGGTTGCAATGTCGGTGTCGGTACCTACGCTATACCCAATCATCACTTAATACATCAGTTGGGACGCAAGCAACTGATGTATTTTGCTTCTCTTCTTTTCAACTCTTGCGGTCTAGCGCAAACCTTTTAATGACAAAAAATAAGACAAAAAAATTATCACAACCGAAACCGCTAGTAAAAGCTAGTCTTCAAATAATAAAAGATAAGCAGACCATTGCACATTTTAAAACTCCCATCCAATTAGCAAATAATTTCGTGTTCAGATTGTAAGAAAAATAACTTGTAGAACTAGAATTTTACGGCCCCAATAAGTAGATTAGCTGCAGCAAACATTAAAAATAAACTAATTAAGATCTTTTTGCTAACAAGACGTCATTTGCTTTTTAAAACTTAATTATTTTCGACATCAATATCGTTGATAGTTGAATTGAAATTTAGTTTTAAATTGTAAAGTAATGTGATCTGAATTAATTTATTTTCGCCAAACATTATTGTACTAAGTATTGATACCTACTTAATAGGGCTTAATAATACTAGCTCAGCTTACAAATATTTATTTATTGTGTAATTTTAGCACTATACTATATGTACTTAGCTTATCATACCTATATGTACTTAGGTACTTATTGTTGCAGATAAGTAGGTACATATAGTTTGTAACTTTAGCACATTAATTTAAATAGGTACTTATTTACGATAAGTACCTCTGTATTTAACAATATATGGACTAAGGTAGGGAGACATACCCTTATTTGTTTCAGATAAGTAGGGTCTGTGCGGGTAAAACAAGCACTACACCGTAGAGCTCAAACGGATCGGCCGATTTCGATACGGTATATTTTGTGTTTGAAAAGCTCAAACGGATCGGCCGATTTCGATACGGTTTTTTTTATTTGATATCCAATATGGGTATCAAATGTGCGAATGTTCTTAGTTATGTTTGGTTAAAATCCATTCAATATGGCCGCCTCCACAAAATGGCGGACAAAATATTTCTTCACAACCTACCTCAATATGGGTATCAAATGAAAGGACTTGACTAGTAGAATACTATACACTATAAAAAAATTCTACAGATAACTAATATGATGTAGTCTTAGGTTTACTGAAGTGCAATAAAGAGTTTATCTATCTATCTAATGCCTTGAACAAACTGACTAACAAGTCTCTATCAAAGTCAGAAAAGTTAACTGTGTTATAGGTACAAAATTATCTTGTTAAGAAATGCCATGGGTCTTAAACTTACGTTTTCATAACTTACCTAATCGAGCTTGGGTATACCATTCTAAAAGTAATCTAACCTATGATTAAAATACTGCCTGTAAAAAAAAATATGTTTAGGTACTAGTTACCTAAGTATTTAATAAACTACCTATCTTCCCGTAGCACAGGCTTTGGTTAGTCTGGAGTTCGGCCCATTACGATACATAAATACAGGTGATATAAAATAAATGATAAAAATTTGAAATAGGAATAGATAGGTGTTTCATTTTGAAAAAAAATCCGTTAAGACTGAGAAACTTACTGCAAAAACGACTTATTCGTTCTTAGCTATTTGCTTCTTTAAAACACAGGTATTTAAAACGAATAGCGACTAATTGACATAATCTTGCCATTTCAATAAGATATTTGATTTTATTGGAACTGGGTCACTTTATTATTTTAGATCAGATAATAAATATAAGATATACATTTTAGATGAGGTGTTTTAAGATTTTTGTAGCTTTCACTCGTCATTCTATCGACGCGACGCATGGATTATTGTTACCTTTTAAGACGCAATAATATAGGATGTAACGATTTTAAAAAACATGTTTATTGCCGAAATTACTTACACTAAGTAGGTACTCTAGTGGAAGGATCCAATATTTATAATTCACAGTAGGTACCTAAAAATAATTTAGGTAGGTACCTAGTTACTTATGTTTATCAACATTTTTGAACTGCCTAACTGCCTTTACACCAAACCTTACCTTTACCTTTATATATTTACTAGTGTCCGACCGAAAGTTCGGTTTCGGTTTCGGTTTCGGCCGAGTTTCGGCCAAAAATCAAGTTTCGGCCACAGTTTCGGTTTCGGCCAAAATCGGCCGAAACTTTTGCCGAAACCGAAACTTAACAAGTTCAAGCACGTTCACGATCGCCTAACTTTGTTTTCCGCGGCAACGCTTTGACGGACGCTGTCGGCCCTTTTCGGGAATTATCGTGCGCCGTTCGGATAGTTCTGTAGCAACCAGCGATGCCAACCGTACGAGGTTCCTCGTACAAAAACGAGATTTGTAGTCTTTCGTACGAGGACACTATTAATTAACCTCGTACAAATAAGTACGAGATTATAATATTGCTATTATAAAATAGTGAAACCTAGAGCCATCTATCAGAACTCAAAATAAATATCAATAATTAGTATTTAATGAAACAGTAACAATTATTGATTTGATTTAGTTAGATGACTGATTTGACAGAGAACTTAATTTGAAAAATTATTAAAAATGTTATTAATATGTTTTTATTTTATATTCAATAAATGATTACAACAATCTTAATATATTGTGTTTCCATTTTATGCCCTAATTAAGGCAAAATTATAGGTAAAAAGCAACAAATTTCAGTATTTTAATAAATTATATACTTGACCACGTGAGTTTCGGTTTCGGTTTCGGCCGAAACTGAAGCCACGGCCGAACATTCGGTTTCGGTTTCGGTTTCGGCCGGAAAATCAGTTTCGGTCGGACACTAATATTTACCTAGGTAACAAACAAACTATCACCTAGTATGGATACCTATTTAGGTACTCAACAAGTACGGTCAAATTGAAGCTACAATGTTTGTAGTACTATGGTAGGTAGGTGGACAAGTGTGAAATATGTTAAATTATTTACCTACTTAGGTAGGTATAGTATCAAAAACATCTGTCTTAATCAAAAATATTTAGGTATGTCCATTTTATTACGTTACGAAAAAACTAATTGACTAATACATAAACTCCACCAGTTTCAGTAGAATTTGAGCACAAGATTATATGTGAATTAGTAGGTAATTGATAGTTTCTCCTAAGTCTGCAAATCAATTTCCAAAGAGCTTGAAACACGTTTATATGTATTCAAAAATAACAAAGTTAATTCTAAACATACTCACCGCGTACTACATGTTCCGTACTATACCGATCCTGTATTATTCTCATCCAGGTGTGACCTGAGACCTTGGTGATACAGATGCTACAAAATCTACGTGTTGGGCTTTTGTTTTGTACAGGTAGCGCCATCTTGTGGCGAGTAGCGGAGTTTTAAAACAATTGCATATCACCACTGACGTCTGCTGCTCTATTTTTCAGTGATGAATAAAATCTTATTATTCTAATAGAGTCGTTTTTTACACAATGTCTTTGTTGTTGTATTTTGGATGTATGTTGTTTTTTTTCATTGAAATTATAAGTATCAGGGTTAGTTAAAACTAAAATAATGCTTAAAACTATTTTCACATTTTCTAAATTGCTTTAGTTGTTCACATTACTTGTTGTAAGCCAACATTTAGTTTAAATTGTAAGAAATTTTTACGGATTTTTTATTATTCCTTCAAAATAAACAAAATACGAAAAAAACATAATCTATTCTTCCATAAATAAAAATAAATTGAATTAGACCTAAAAGTGTTTCTTTTGTTATAGGTGAAAGTTCCGGATCATGTTCCGAAGAAGACATAAGCAATGCCGTGGAAGAAGTGCGGGACAGGCGCGAGGCGCACATGTGCCCTCGATGCCAGGAACAATTCGAGAATCTACACGAATTCCTGTTTCACAAACGACTATGTGACGAGAAAGCCATGCAAATGGGAGAGGAGCGAATGCACTCCGACCCAGAGGAGATGGTCGTCTCGGGAGATGAAGAAATGGACGGCCCGAATAAGCGGCTGGAACAAGTCCGGCGGCATCGGCAAGATGCCGAGAACAATAACAGTCTTGAGGACGGCGAGCCAGAAGTGCCCGAAGCTGACGTGCCGCCCGTCGGACTTCCCTTCCCCGTCGCGGGACACGTCACGTTAGAAGCCCTACAAAATACTAAAGTGGCCGTAGCGCAGTTCGCCGCGACGGCAATGGCCAATAACGCCGACAATGAAGCCGCCCTACATGAACTCGCCGTGTTACAGAGCACGCTATTTACGTTGCAACATCAACAAGTGTTCCAACTACAATTAATACGCCAACTTCAAAACCAACTGTCATTGACTCGAAGAAAAGATGACCATCAAAGCCCGCCGCCGAGCGAACCCGAGCCGAACGTCCCGGCGACTCCAACGCGGTCGCCGTCGCCGCCTCGTCCGCCACGGGAGCCCACTCCCGCCGCACCCGTTCCTCCTACTAGCCAAAGCTTGCCGTCTACTCATTCGCATCTCATTCCCAAAGTGGAACCGATTTCCGTTCCTAAGCTCCCAACTTCGTCTCCCCCTATGATGTCCCACCCCCCTTACAGTTCCATTTCGTCATCACTAGCATCCTCTATCATCACGAATAATGATCCCCCACCGTCCCTCAATGAGCCCAACACATTAGAAATGCTTCAAAAGAGAGCGCAAGAAGTATTAGATAATGCTTCCCAAGGCTTGTTAGCGAACAATCTTGCCGATGAATTAGCATTCCGAAAATCAGGAAAAATGTCGCCATACGATGGAAAATCAGGAGGCCGAAATGAGCCATTCTTCAAACACCGGTGCCGATATTGCGGTAAAGTTTTCGGAAGCGATTCTGCACTCCAAATACACATTCGTTCTCACACAGGAGAGCGACCTTTCAAATGTAATGTCTGTGGATCCAGATTTACAACCAAAGGAAACTTAAAGGTTCACTTCCAAAGACACACAGCAAAATTTCCGCACGTGAAGATGAATCCAAATCCTATTCCGGAGCATTTGGACAAGTATCACCCTCCACTACTGGCGCAACTATCACCAGGGCCGATTCCTGGAATGCCACCTCACCCGCTGCAATTCAACCCAGGCGGTCCGTCACCTTTTCCGCCAAGTTTGCCGTTATACAGGCCTCCACATCACGATCTCCTCCCACCACGGCCACTTGGTGACAAGCCACTACCCCCACACCCGTTATTCGCAATGCGAACAGAAGAACAAGATGCTCCGGCTGATCTCAGTAAACCCTCTGTGCCGAGCCCTACCCGAACTGCACCTGATCTATTTAAATCTGAACCGCAAGACGAAGAGAGTCAACGAGATTCGAGTTTTGAAGATACAGATCGGGTCACACCGAAGAGAGAGCCAGAAGAACACGATCAACCACAAGACGGCGAACCAGACCGATATCCTTCGACGTCACCTTACGACGACTGCAGCATGGACTCGAAATACAGCAACGACGAACAAATCGGCAGAGAAAGTCCACATGTGAAGCCCGATCCAGATCAACCGGAAAATCTTTCAAGTAAGAACTCATCGATTACTGGACCAATTTCAATAGCAACGGGACTACGTACTTTTCCCACATTCCCCTTGTTCCCACACTCTCCCAGTAGTATCTCCTCCGGTAGTATAACTCCGTTCCGTAACACTCCTCAAACTGTCGTTGACGGAGACCTCGCGCGTGATCCAGTCTTTTTCAATTCTTTATTACCTCGGCCCGGGAGCAATGATAATTCTTGGGAGAGTTTAATAGAAATAACAAAAACATCTGAAACTGCGAAATTACAACAGTTGGTAGACAATATCGATAATAAATTATCCGATCCTAACGAATGCATCGTATGTCATCGGGTCTTATCTTGCAAAAGCGCATTACAAATGCATTATCGAACTCATACCGGCGAGAGGCCTTTCCGGTGCAAATTATGTGGCCGCGCTTTTACGACCAAAGGCAATTTGAAGACGCATATGGGCGTTCATCGAATTAGGCCTCCCGTCCAAATGTTACATCAATGTCCAGTTTGTCATAAAAGATTTTCTGACCCGATCATATTACATCAGCACATACGCCTCCACACGAGCGAACGCAACAATAACCCCTTCGATCGGTTGGGGAGCATAGAGTTCGAAAGTTTTCCGTCATTGAGCAACGGGTCCGAAGTCAACGATTACTCTCCTCGCCGTTCCATTCCGCCTCCGTCGTTTCCCACCCCGAGCACTCCCGGCGACCGACGGGCGGACTCCCGCGGGACCGACGATGAGAGCGGCCGGGACGAGCCCGCAATTCGGGAGTTCGACGACGACTCTGATACGAAGGATCGTCGAACTTCGCCGCTCTCCGTCTGCGCCTCGGCGTCCGAATGCGAAATAAAAACTATGACAACAACGGCTTCCCTCCCATCGGCGACAGGTTCGGAGAGCGGGCGAAGCGCGCGGGCCTCGCCACCGTCGCCGGCGCTGTCGGCGCTGTCGACGCCGCCACGCACACGCCACCTCTCGCCGCAGCCGTCGCCGCCCGCGCCGCTCGCAGCGCTCGGCGCACTCGGAGGATCACCCTTCAGCCCGCTCGGACTCGCGTTCCCTCCCGCAGGTATGCGCTAGCGGGATCTTGTATTTTTGTCCGCCCCCGGTCGCCCGCATATTCCTTTCCTTGCATTCATCCTCGTTCCGAAACTAATAACAAACGGTCGCTCGAGTGTGCGCCATAAACGATTTACCAAATTAACTTGGATGAAGTTAACCTCCGCTTTATGGGTTTTAAACGTGCGTTCCGACTAAAGTTCCTTCCTACGCATTGAATGTGTGAATCGGTACTGACACTGTGTTTGTATGTGTGCAGTGCGGGGAAACACGACATGCAACATATGCTACAAGACGTTCGCCTGCAACTCGGCTCTAGAGATCCACTACCGAAGCCACACCAAGGAGCGCCCGTTCAAATGCACCGTCTGCGATCGCGGTTTCTCTACAAAGGTTAGTTGCATTCACCCTATATTTTATTTGTCCTTTGTCATTAATGTCTGTGTCTCAGTACTATGACTGCATTGTGTCCTGAATGCCCATTTATATGTAGTCCCTACTCACGCACGTACCAACACAGCTGATTGATTAAAATGTTAAGCGTCCCATCCCGCGGTACCGTAAGCGGCTATCACGTAGGCAATACTCCGTCACGGACCTACATACCCGAAGTTCAGATTGAGTGCCGTTGGCCGTTAGCCAGTTCATACTTTATTGTTACACAAATAGCAGCACGCGTGTTTACGACATTTCCACTAATTTTCACTACATCTAAAGAAATCCATTGACAATAAAATCTTTTGAATATAAAATAAATTGTTTGATGTAGTTAAATTAGTTGTTAAATGCGTGTCTTGTTGATACGGTCGATTCTAGTAGGACGTGAATAGTTGATAAATAACACGGTTGGGGGTATGTACGAGGTGTCGAATAGTAAGTTTAACCGTAGCTCGGAGAGACTTGCCGATGTCTGGAGTCGGAAGGACGAAGTTCATGCGCCGGTTTCATTTCATGCAAGTTTCAGTGCATTAATTTTGCAGGCAGTAATTACAAGTCTGTAGTCGACGCCTCCAGTTCGCATTAGTTTAAGCTGTTGTCTTCCTTGGAAGCATCCGAGACTCGGCGCTGCTGCGCGGAGTAATTGACGACTAAGTTCGCCAACTTGTAGGCTCGTTAGTTGCGATTTAATCAAAGCCGTAATAAGATATTTATAGTTTGTTATTCCATTTTGAGACTGGAGTTTTAATTTATTTTGCAACTGAGTTTCAATCCCAATTAATAATGAGAGGCGGGCAGTTAACACTCAACGCATTCACGCATTAATGTTTTGGCATTAATTAGAATTATTTAATAGGCATTTTAAGCTTATGAATGCGTAATTTTAAAAGATAATTCCATTATTTTTACTTATTTGAGTATATTGAGGACAAAGTTAGTTCAAAACCTGGGTTTTAGTGCAAGGGTAAGCCATATAAGTAATTTTATTTTAAATAAATGTTTACATTTATATCTAATAGTTAGGTTAGCCTTATAGGCTGTAAATTTCGGGTCTTTCAATTGAGGTAAATCTTAATCAATAATCACGTTTAAATTTCTTTAAACACTTATAAACTCGTATAAAACCAGTGCTTTACTTGATATAACAGCAAATTAACCAGCGCAAAATGCACGTAAATATAAAAGTTAGCAATGTTAGCTGCAGCTGCGCAACAAAACAAGACAAACCTTATCTGAACCTGACATTTTATTGGCCGACGCTAGTTAAATTAATTCAATATTTAAGACAATAAATAAAGCTTGTTAAAAGCATTTTTATGGCGATTAAAATTATTCAGAGATCGGCCAATATTTCAAGCGTATAAAATGCTGCGCTTGCGCCGGGTCGCGGGCCGTCGCGTCGCGCCACAAAAATGATAAGTCATAAAAACGACGTCACAGAAAACGATCGGAATATTAATTCGTGTCGTAAAATATTTATTGCTTATAAATCCTTGAGCCTTTACCTACGCTTCTCGTCATAAAAAGATTATTTATGCCTGACAAAGTAACATTTTTCGTATGTTTCCCAAAGTGTCCAGGGGTCTCTTATCATTAAAATATAGGTTGTTTACGACGGGCGCCGCAATTAATAGTTTAGAATACTTTAGGCAGCAGGCCAGCGTTGCGTTTGGCTTAATAAAGTTCTTCTGATAATTATAGTGGTTAGACTTTGATTTACATTAATAATGACTCGAAGCTATCACGCGAAATCGGTAAGTATGCCTACCGTTTATCCATTGCGCTACCAAAGTGTTTTAATTGCGTTTACTGCGAGTTTTTTAATGAAAATGTATGTAACCTATCCTATTAGGAATCTTTAGGTAACTACATGATTTGCTTAACATATTATACCTTTACCTACATAAAGGTTGACGGCATTCGAAAGGTCATAGGTTAAGACTAGCATAGGATCGGTTCAGTGCTGATGATAAAGCTATAAAAGAAGCTAAGTATGACAA
>JADLOZ010000099.1:0-25000 GCA_017562165.1 Ectropis grisescens | reverse complement strand
AATTTGAATCTTTGTTGCTCAATCAAATTGGAATGGCTGAATGGACCAGATTGTGATTTGGAACATAGATTGTAGTCTGGATTAGAACATAGCCTAAGAAAATAAATTGAAACGGCAACCACTCGAGTTTTTACTCGCGTGGATTCTTAGCTGAGTTTGGAGATACGGGAATACGAGCAGATAATGTGTTGCGAGGAATGTTAACACATACTTTTAGTCAGCATCGTGAAAAGAGTAGATTGACTCGACTACAGCACGAAAAGACTATAACAAATATGCTCCTGTATAATTTCCTTCTATAGGTACCATGTACCGGGCTATATGCACAACTGGGGAAAAGCACATTTTGATATAATTCCACAAACATTAATTTACTAACTACTACTACCTACATTTAAACAACGACATCTTCTAAACATTTAAACGAAGGTTAACGAGCTTAGAGTACCTGTAAGAAAAATGTACAATATGTTCCCGAAACTATGTTATTCTTTGGAAAAGTTCATTTCGCATCTCAAGGTTTGTTTAAACAGTATAACAAACTCCATCGTTCAACTGTGATATGGCAATTGTTATGTGTTTCACTTTGGTCTGCATTGAACGGATTAATTGTTTGAGCTGATAGAAGCGCTTTCGTGATGTGTATCATCACAAGTTGTGCTACAGTTTCTTAGGTAAAAGTTTTGCGATCGAAATTTTAATTCAACTGGTTGTCGAAAATGTGTACCAGTGCTGCTTCGATTAATATCAGTAACTTCGCACATTCTGTGCTTCCAGCAAAACGTATACAAGTCACTCGTGCTGAGTATACAAAAGTACTGTGTATTCAAAAACCAAGCCCTAGTTGTGACCTCACACGATTTCAAACCAAATCAGTTTAATTTAGCGAAACATTATTCTTCGAAGATAATCTACTATCAAAATTCAGTTCTATTCCTCTATTATGTTCTCGCATTTCGTCATTTTATTCAGGGAAAAATTCACGAAGTGTGGAATAAAAGAATATTATTATTAATACAATAATGAGTATTCACATGGTAACTTATTGAAGAAATCTGTGTTCTATAATTATTTCCTCTAAATTAAACATTCAACAAATTTTTACTCTAAATCTTTCAATAAAATTTGTGAAACCCATTGATATGGGTAGGCCAAGTATATGCACTATAGTGTGTATAGTAAAGTGCACTGCTACAAAAAGATAAACAACGAGATTTCTAAAGACACGAAACTACATATCAACGTGTTTTTTTTTGTTTTATTGTTTATTGGTAAATCAATAAAAAACCTTTCGATCGATTTTGATCAAATTTTAATGGAACCACCGGGGAAGTACGGCCTAGTTCAGGCATCTCCGACAAATCGGAGAACATACAATTAAAAACACTCCAAGGAAAGTACTTTGCTCTTTTTTTGGAAAATATTTGAAAGATTAACAAAAATTGCGTTATGTAAACAGTTGAATGCTAACTGTAAAAGTTTATATGTAAATATTGATTTGTATAGCTAATAAATTACGTTTGTCATTTATTTGATGAAATGTGTGATTATGAAGAAGATATGTATCACATCAATATTAACCAAAATACAAATTGTTTGTTTGCGTTTGAAGCGTGGGCTGATATCTCTAATGTCAACTAACCAATTAACTAATAAATTAATCTGTATCGTCATCATCCCGTCATAAAAATATATATTTTGTAGAAATTGCATCTACCTCTAATATTTTTTCCCCGTTTTTTTTTAAATCCTACTTAAGATTTTCGTAACTAAAAAAGCTGTAAGATTTTATAATGACGCCAAGTCGGAAGCAAAACTTTGGACATTTGTAGCGTTACGACAAAGAGTCAAATGCCCGTTAGTAAAATTTTAGAGAAGGCGATAATAGAGGTATTATGTAATTCGAGTCCATGTGAACTCTAATTACATCATATTGCCGGGGAAACGAGGAAATGATAGATTACTGAAGGTAGGTTGCATTTCCCAACGCTCCGGTTGCGAATCTGCAGGCTCGCCCCTATTCAAGTTAAGAGCAAACTACGTAGATGATCCATCACTTCTATAGACAGCTTTTCTACCTGCGTAACGCACATGTCGGTGAAATACACCACTGTTTTAAATTATCTGACACCTAACAAGTAGCAAACCGTACACCATATTTGTAAGGTGTGCTGGAAAATATATATTTATATTTAGTTTTGATTTTTTAGAGATAGCTAGTCTTTAGGAACATTTTAGTCTTTTAAAGACGTGCTGAATAAGATAGAAAACCCTTAAAAGGGATGTTTAAAATGATATAAAACACCTAATAATACGTACTACGAAACATGTTGTGTTTTTGCAAGTATTGAACAATATTTGCAATACTGCGTACAAAGTTTTGTAAAGTTATACCAATCTTAATAGAGTCAAGGCATAGGATAAGGTACAAGAATGTTAGATTTTTTATACATCAATGACATATTATAGTACTTGGTTGTAATTACAGTATTATAAGTTATATAATAAATTTTATAGTATTTCAATAACTCTTAAATGTGTATAGATATATATCATATATATTCTATAATAATATATTATGAAGTTATTCACCTTATTCCTAGATCTCACTTTCTATACTCGTTATTTAAGCATTACCGTGCTTATAACACTTTCCTCTACATTGCATATTTCTGCTTTCACATAACTTCAGTAGGTAGTTTATTTCAAGTCATTGTTAAGAATTTTTGATAGTATTAAAATTGTAGATAATTAAAATTTCTGAAATATATTAATTTCGCCAAAAGTGTATATCCGACCATACTTTTATTTCAAAAATAAGTGTTTTTATTTGAGATTGTAGATAGATGTTATTAAAATACATTTCTAGAGTATTTTGGCACCTTTAATGTTCTAAACCCGAGTCTTCTCTTTCTCTATCACATTTTATCGAGTAGGTAGTCGAGCGAAATCTCACAACTCTTCTTAAACTACTACTCCCATTAAAACTTCAATAACAAACAATATTCACTCTTCCCTATTTTTTCCCCAACTCTAAGACTTCAGTGCCAAAGTACTAAAAAACCCAATATCTTTTAGGTATTTATAATATTAAAGCTAAATAAATAGGTACATTATACATTCATTTCGGTGTTAGTTTAGTTAAATGAAGATAAGTATAATTGTTGTGAAGTATCGGGCGGTGCGTGGAGAGGGACGTTCGAACGATGCGTCGCGACCGCTTCTCTGTTTACGTATGGCGGCGTTTCGAGTACCGAAATGTTTACGTACGCCCGGTAAACAGCTGGGACTGTAAGCAACCATAATATTAGATCATTAATAAGGACGAAGTTACTTTCGCGGTACTGCAGTACTCTTCGATAGCGATTAGCGCGTTAGCAATAGCATAGTCCGATGTCGCTATCGAAGAGCTGCGACATCTACAGTCGCAAGTGACGGCCTTGATCGACAGGAGGGTACCGCCTGACTAAAACTATTTTAAGTTTCATGTTGCTCTCTCTTTTATTTTTAATTGAAATTATAGAGATAGCAATAGCTAAGCCAAAGCCGGTTTAGTTAGGCCGTAGAAGGGAAGACTTCTATCGGCCGCCACTGCAGTTCCACGAATTGCACAATCAATCAGCTACCACTCCTACGTCTACGGTACGTAGCTGAGTGACCGAAAGTGCGAAGCCTACGTGCTTAAATTCAAAAGCATTAAAACACAGCACGGTAAGCTAAAAGAATTAAAATAGCCAATTTTAAAAATTAAAACCAATTTTGAAAATAATAATAATGGATTTTGGGGATGACAAAATTTTGTCGCGTAATCAATACTTTAAGAAAAGTCTAAATAATTATTTAAGGTCTATATGTGCGTGGTAGTTGGCAATCAAGCCTTAGATCAGCGAAACACTGGAGTGAATTTCCAGAGCTTTTTCGTCATCTCTCCTGATGTTACGCGACGCAGGGGTCTACATTTAGAGCTTGTCTAAAGGAAACCGATGAAACTTGGTGTTTCCACGTGTGTGTGATTCCTCTGACAAGTAAAAGGTTTCATTCAATCTAAAACCTAGAGACCCAAGGGAGGAACAAGAGTTTTTGGAACTTCAATTATCAAACGACGACGCTTTTTCGTTCGTTTCGTCGTTCAGTCCGATAAAAAAGGGACAGATGTTATATCAGACCTTGCATATCATAAATATTATACATAAATTATCAGGAATTTTAAATACTTGAACAATAATCCATTGTTTAACTATAATAATTAAATAAATAATATTTTCTAAATAAAATACAATCATATGTACTAGTTAGGCCAAATTAGGCTACTTCAAACTAGGCTAAGACCTGTTGCTAGATAGGCCGAAAAATAATTTTATACGTTGTAAATAAAGTAAAGAAATTAGTAGTCAGAATGGAGTAACAAATTAATTTCATTACAATTTTACTTTATTTAACGCTTAAACTCAACAACACATTAGTATAATAAACTATTTAATACATGACGTTACCTAATCTACCCAACAAATACAACGGATTCACGAAATAACAACAAACGTCGTTCAGTGTTAAAGAATATTTGGCGAAAAATCCCACGGTGAGATGTATTTAAGTTACTTAACTGAAAAAAAAACCCATTATGCGTACCTATTTAAATCAAATATTAACACCAACGACTCATAGGAGGTGAGGTGACTGAAAGAAACTAATTGGACCGTCAGTTATAAATATTGTACACGTCATTTTCCTATAGTTTCACAAACAAAAACTTACAAAGATACAGTACTTAGACGATTCGCGTGACGTCACTTTATGGTATGATTTTTAAAATAAAGTGACATCACAACTCCTACACCAGTAGTATCTACATAATATAATAAGTACATCGTTGTCGATTTCCAATAACAGTGGTTTTAAAACATAACATACACGTCCCATAATTTCTATGATCTAGCTGACGGCCTAATTAGAATGGTCAATTTGACCCAGTCAGCATCCCAGTTGAGTAAGTAATATCATGTAATGCATACTAAGAAATAAATTCTGCTAAATTGCTGAAGGGTTTGTGTCACGTCGCCAATACGTTGTATTGCTAACTCATTACATCTCTCATTAGCACGAATTTAATCGCAGTTATGCTCAGAGGTGACATTCAAAACTCAAACTAGAAACTACACGACGAATGCACCGCATCCCTTTGTCGTGATTCGAATTACCGCTCACAAATCGTTCAGTGGAATTGTTTGTTTGTCAACTGACATCATTCAGTTTTGAGCTGCCACAGTTACACACAAAAAACATGTGAAACAAAGTTTTAGTTATTTTTTTAGTATGGAGAAGGATGGTATTAGGAATGTGTGCAAGGACAAGGAACTTCTATAAAGTACTACAATAAAACAAGCTCAAAACGCTTTTAAAAAATCTAAGAATCAAAGAAATAATGTCCAAAGAAGTAAAATCCAGAAGATGAAATAGGTTGTGAATCCTTCCCAGATTTGAGTACTTTGACAGTAGACATTAGGTTTCCTGTTGTGACTAGACTTTGTTGAAAAGTACTCCAGCAATTGCCAAAAACTTGAATGAAACATTCCATTAAAGCTTAAGAAAGAAAAAAAAAACAAGTTTACGACAATTACAAAACAATAACATTAAAAGTACATTTCAAGTGAAAGTTTACAACATTAGGCATGTACTTCATATAAATCAACATAATATCTGAATAGTTTATGGCGAATACGTAAAGTTGTTCCCTATTCCCTGGAGAATTCACAACCTAAATATTACGAGTAAAAACGGAACTTAAGTACAAGAATTAGAAGATATTGAGAGTGAACGAATAGACCACCATACTAATTAGCCTTGACCATTTGACCACGTATGTTTAATGAGCCGTTTTCAGACGAGACAAATGAATGATGAAATGATTCTTAAAATTATCATAGATGATACGTATCTCTATTATACATCGATTCTATTCTACTCTACCCTGTTCTACTCTATTCTACTCTACTTTGTTCTACTCTGATCTGTTCTATTCTATTCTACTTTATTGAAGTGAAAACTTCTTTTGGCGCGCCACAGACAGATTTTTCGTGGGCTGTGAATTGGATTCTAATGTCACGCTCGGGAATGACAAGAAATCTTCGGGTAAAAAACTCGGGACCATCGCCATTAGCCATCTAGAAATGCGTCAATATTTCCCATTGGCTGACGCATTTGTAGATGGCCATGTTCATTGCCACGCCCTCCGGTTTCTCCCGCGTAGTTTCCAAAGTGAGGTATCAAATTCTGAGTTACCTATAAGTTTTCACTTCTATGGGCAGTTCCTATGACTGTCAATTTTTTTTATATTCTACTCAAGTCTACTCTGGTCTGTTCTATTCTATTCTGTTCTACTTTTTTAAATTCTACTCTAGTCTACTCTGGTCTGTTCTATTCTGTTCTACTTTTTTAAATTCTACTCTAGTCTATTCTGGTCTGTTCTATTCTATTCTACTTTATTATATTCTACTCTAATCTACTCCATTCCATTCCAGCCCACTTTACTGCCATTTACTCCGCTCCACTTCATCGCGTTTTATTTTATTTTATCTGACCTCTAATATAATCTAATCTAATATAATCTAATACCATTTTTATTTCATTTTTTGGACTGAATTTTTATATATTTTTTTAGATTTTTTTAATTTTTATGTCTTACCATATAGCTATGTTACACGTATTACATGACTTAATTAAAGACGCTAAAGTAATCTAAGTCTAATGTTATCGTTTAAGTATTTTTCCTTAAAATTAAATAAGTAGTGAGGTTTTTTATATAGCAAAAAGTGACGAGACGAAGAGGACATGCGTCTTATAGCAAGCAACCTGCCTGCCACATAACAACACAGTGAGACGCAACCGGAACAAGGAAAGTCTAAATCATTTCCTAGCATTGCACTGCACTCGTCCTGTAATATCTCTGGAAAAATTAACCTTTAAACCAGACCACAGTAATGTTTACACGTTGCTGCTTGACGGTAGAAGAACTGGCAAATTGACGTACTTCTGCAGACGGACTCTGCCAAGAATCCTATTAACTACTACTAAAATACTACTGCATAAAATCCACTACTGCCAACAAATAAGTTTTTGAAAGTATTTACGGCTCATTAAACATAAAAGTACCATAAAGTTTTGATCATAGTCACAGATGTACTTCCAGTCGATGACCTTAATTTGATATATGCTTAAGCACTAAAGTTGACTAGTAGAATTCTCTTTTCAATACTAGAATTCTGAGAATCAGATAAGTGCTTCCGAAAATCACATACATAGATAGCCAAACAATTTTATCCCTTTATGTAAAAACATTCCGATCATATTTATGTTAGTTAATCACATTTATTGCTGTGGCATTGTATATACGCTGAAAGAACTGAGATTCACCATGCAAATGGTTGCTTTAATATTACAGCAATTTCAAATTTTCACATTTATTTGATAGATGCATATGTCCAACAGTGAACTGACTGTGTGACTGTCCAGGCTGATGATGACGAAATACATTTTGACATTTACATGAGTAAAAAATATTTTCCAGATGGTCTATTCGTTCGAAAGAAGCCTTAGCGTCACTTAACGCACGAAGCCAAGAGAAGAAGGACATTTCTTGATCGCAACTTGAAGAGATCTGTTGCCAGCGGTAATTTTATTTTGTAGCCAGCGAGACGGGCTCGACGACGATGAGGTCGACGAGGGCCCGGGCCTCGGAAAGTCAGTGCGAGAGCGACGGGGGGACGCTGGCAGGTGCTTTACCACGCCAGTCTGGATCTGCTGCAGTAGGCCGGCCGAGGTGTTCGAGTGGGCCGAGGCGTGCGACGCGCGCGACGCGTGCGACAGGTGCGACAGGTGCGACAGGTGCGATGCAGTGCTGGGGCAGGCTGACGGGCGGCGCGAGCCGGCGCCGGAGGGCCGGCGCGAGCCGGGCCCGGATGCCATCGACGCGTTCGAGGCGCCCAAGTACGGCACCGAAGTCGAAGTGTTAGGCATCGATCCCCCCTACACACAACTCATATTTACCTGGAGCAATGGAACCAGCAGGTGGCGTCAGTGTAAGTGAATATAGAAACGTTTACATGCGCAAGCAATTTCGCGCGAGTCTTGTCAACATTATTACTACATACTGGTATCTCTCCGGCAGGGGTGAGTTCTGGTATGATACATAGTTGTTCATTTTGATCGCAGTATTCTTTTCTGTTTCTTTAATGACTGTTTGTTCAGAAAAATAAGATTTGTAATAACATTATTTATAAGGAAATGACTATGCTTTATTGATGAAAAAAAAAATTATATAAGTAGACATTCTTTTGTCTTATGCAAATTTACTAATTGAAGAAATGTTTGAAGCGTAAAGAAATGAATTCTGCGATATTTAAGACTCCTCACGGTTCAAAATTCTCCTACAACGACGCTCATCTGCCTTTTTGTCACGATAGAAGTAGACACATTATACAGGTGATGAATAATGATGTAAGCAGCGCTTTGCGCCACCTAAACTAGTGTAGCGCCGGCATTAGTGTAATTGGCAAGCAACCGTGATTGATATACCTAGCCTAGCCGAAGTTCGGTTAGAACCCAACCAAGATTAATGTTGACTGATGTGTTCTTCGTTCAAATCACAGTTCTTGGAAGTCTGGACTTAAAAAAAGAAGTCTGATTATCTCTGTCATATTTTTTAATACGATCACGTTGGCGATCTGTGTAATCTGTTCATTATGTGTAACGTTAGCGGGAAAGATATTAAATGTAAAAAAGTAAGCTATCTAATAATGCAGAGTGTTCTGATGATGATCCCCGTACAAAGATTTATAATGCTGAAATACCATAGGATTTCGAATCTAATCCGGACGACATATTGTTAATTAATAATATAAAAAAAAAATAAGTTGAATATTTTGGTTCGTTCTGTGTCTGAGGGTCTATTTGTATATTTAATTCGTATGTATCATATTAGCTATCTGGCTTCTCTTAGTTTGAAGCTAGATGATGCTGTATAAAAAATGTCAACCAACATTTATTACTTACACTTAAGTCTTTGGCAACAGAATAACTAGTTAAGACGTCCTGCCTACAAACTTTCGTTAAGATAAATGTCAAAGCTAGTCAATTCGCGTCGAGGTAAACCTTGGATCTGTTGGCTACTTAATTTAGTGTTCAGTGGTCACACCTGTTGCTTAGGTTGAATGCCAAATCTCTTTATAAGCTACGTTCGTATTCTGTAAGAGCATGTGCACTATTTATTAAAGCTCTTTCAGACGGTTCGCCTGCAAGTGGTACGTAAACGGTAATGGCAACATTACAGGCTTGTTTTGCCTGTCCACGTTTTGATTGCTATAGTTAATATGCATGTACTGTATCTGTCATTTTTAATAGAAATAAAACAGACGGCAATTACAATGACGTAAGCTATTTAGTTACGCGGTAAATCCTTGAAACTATGCTAAAATAAACCCTTTTTTAAATAATAATGATTTATTTTGGTTGATGGGAAATTTTCGAGCAAAATGACAGCTAAAAAAATTTACGAACTCTATATTAGAAACCGGTCAGTTTATCCAATTACAACAGATTTTATTATTAATTAAAATAAATACTAATAAAAATGTAATTTTGCATAAACATTTTTTACATTTCAATAATAATGGAAACATTATTTTCCGCTGTTCCATATTTTGGCAGGAGAGACTTGTTCAAAGTTTTTCCCATAACAAAGTGAATGGTGCATGGCATACTAGCAAAATAAAAAAATATCCTATTTAAACTATAGCAGTTGCTCTCTAAGTCATAAAATTAGATATTGAACTTTAATATGAAAAAAAAAATTATTTAATTACGCTGTTTTACAATATTTTAAAAATTAATTGCTATCTTGAAATTAACTAAGTACGAAAGACATGAATAGAACGGATTAACCTAGTGATTGATTACGCCACGAACAACTTTTAGAATGTTCCCATTATAATATTTGTCCATGATGTATGCGACACAAAACACCCTGATTCACAACGCAATCGTATTAATCTCTACACGGAATCAAACATCTCGTTCTTTATCTTATCCGTTTAGAATGACACAGACAAGAATTGTCATTCCTAATTTGAATTGTTCGGATTGCGTTGATAATCAGTACCGTATAGTTTTGTAGTTAAACGGTCCAGTATCCAGTCATCACGATCCGTGATCAATGGAAAATGTGTTGTGGCATGCCGTCAGTTAGTTAAAAGCGAGATCAGTTCGATCAAACAGCATAGATAATAAATACATTCTTAAGATCACTTACGTAATACATGATTGTGATCAGCTTATTTTAATTACCTAGGCAGTTTCTTGGCATGCTTTGCATTGTGTACATTTGTGCTTAATTTTAGCGTGAAGCGTGTTGGGTTCGAAAAAGTTTGTGAACCGGTACAAATAGACAGATAAGTTAGACTACTACTGTTATGTGAGCCGCGGAAATGTTGCCACAGATGAGGATGACTTTCTACTCCCAAGCTCCGCAGAAGGGGCTGCTCTAAACCGAAGAATAAATAGTAATTATTATTACGGGGCGACAATTAGAAATGGAAACAGATATTTCTGTCGTAAAATATTTTTTGCTGATAATTAAATTAATCGTTTGCAAAATGTAAAAGACAATGGGTTTTATTAAAAGATTTCTCAAAAGTAATAGTAGTCAATTTTAAAAACTATCACCACACTGACTAATCGTTCAATTTACTAAGATTAATATTTAGTCTTTCGGCTCAGTGCCCCTCTCTTTGAAACCCAAAGTAGGTGATCGAACAAGTACAAGCGAAGGCAACATCTGAGTGTACGCAGTAACGACACAAGTGGCGCTGAGATTCGCGGGCGCGCACAACAAAGAGGTACCATACTCACGATCATGCTCCGTGCAAGCTGCATAGAAGAACAAACAGCAACAGTGAATGAGATAGCGTTACATACGTATCTACAGCTCGCGGCCTCGGCGGGTGATCAAGGCGCGGTACGACGACTCCCACAAACATTCAGACAGCTCCTGTAAGCTACTACGCTGCCGCCACTATACAGTTAGGTTACAGACAAACATTGTCAAAGCTTTCGAATTTTGAAAGAATGTAGTGTGTTTTCAATGGTCCTAAAATGTACGGCCAATTCCGCGGGTTCGTAGCTGCAGGGTCGACAAAGGGGTCGGATGCAGGAGGTAAAATGGCTGCGCGCAGCGGCGGGTTGCCGGTTAGACAGTAGCGAGATGCGATGAGAATGACACGCGCTTCGTGAAGTGAACGGCGACCGGGTTCGTGCAATGTGTGCGGCGGTGATGTGATGGAATGACACTATCTCTCCCTGTCCGTAAAGGAAGAAGGAAGTCGCCGCGGAAGAGGACAGATCACATCGACATCAAGCCGTTGACATATAACAGAGGATGCGGGGTCGCAGCGTGATAGACATCACTTACGACGGGGTGCGCCGACGCGGGCACGGACAGGCTTGAGCCTGACCCACCGCGTCCCTTGTAGTGGTGGGCCTGTCAAAACAAGCAAGCTGTAGTGTGTCCGGCGTGGTGTCTAGGGTGAGTGTAGGAGGGCATGTCATCAGTCTGTAAGCGGGTTTAGAGAGAGGTATTTACCGGCGGGGCGCGACTTACAGTCGGCGGTGAGAGGTGGCTGCCGCGGCGCTCTTGCGGCCCGATGCTGGAGTGACGGCGCGTCGGCAGGCCGGCGCTGCCGGGGGTGCCTCCCGGCGATGACGAGCAGGATGGGTTGACGCGCCCGCGGGGCGTCAGCAGCGTGTTGTCGGACAGGCGCCGGTTCGGGAACACGTTGGAAGCGACGCGCAAGAAGTTGTTGTCGTTATTCGAGTTGGTCGAGTTATTCGACCCGAAGAACCATTGCCCGATTTCTGTAAACACAATATAGGTATAGATTGCGATTATTTGTTGAATGTGGCACCGTTCAACTAGCAAGGTTACTGCCGATTCAGAGCTCCTCGTCGAGTCACAGCTGTGGGAACATTTAGTAGGCTGCTGAGCAACTAAGTTTTTTTTAATATATGCATATACTATTTACTAGCGGCCCATTCCGGCTTTGCTCGGATAATAACCTAGATACCAAATGCAGCGCCATCTGCCGTTTGTGAATCTAAACCATCCAGGGCCCTACCCAAACGTTTACAAAAAAATCATTCAAATCGGTCAAGCCGTTTAGGAGGAGTTTACTTACAACGAAAAGTGGCATTGATTTTTATATAATACTAGCGGCCCGCCCCGGCTTCGCACGGGTACATACACACACACACACCCTTTTTTTTGTATCGGGTTTAAAAAAAAGTAAAATTATAAAGGAGTTTGAATTTTTTATGATTTTTTTTTATTAATGTTTTATTGTATTTTTTATTTTAAAATTTTATACATATATAATATTATTTACAAAAAAAAGCCATTAGTTTTAGTGAGTCAGAGCTTCCTGTAAACGATATTTGAAGTAGTTTTATTTTGTGGCAGCAAAATAAATTGATTTTCAGGAGCTCCGACACGTGGGCCAACATACAGTTGGCCATGAGTGAAACATTCTTTTCGTAGGTCGATCCCTAATAATTCGAAGGTTTGGCCCTGGGACTTGTTAATAGTTAACGCGAAAGATGATTTCACCGGAAACTGAAGTCGTTTAAAAGGGATTGGCAGATCAGTTGGAATCATCGGTATCCTCGGTATATGAGCTAGTTGACCAGCTGCTGGGCCAGTGATAACATTTTGTTCAGCAAGCCGCTGCGAACGCTCGATACTTGACTCTCTAGCACGCGATTGCGACGCGTATTCTCTCCGACTTGCAAGGCGATTTTCAGTTTCTGATAAAGATTCCTCATTACGCCGTATTTTTATTGCCCTCGCCTGGGAACTATGTTTATAAAGTTGATATCTTGATCTTTTGGCATTATAAAATGAAAATAGAAGGAAATAAATAATTAAACAGGCTTTTACAAAATTTTTGCTTATTGAACTATATGAAGTACTAAGCTGTTTGAATAATTAAAATATAATATTTATTATCAGGTAAGTAGTAGAGTACTTATTGAAAGAAAGTTAAAAATATGGGCGTAGAAAACTACCTTTTACTAAATTTTGCTTAAATTTTGAACAGGAATTAATACCCATAAAATACTACTATAAGCAGTTTGAAAAGTTACATTAAAATATAATATTTATTATCATATACTTATTTACCTACGAAACGAATTTAAAGCGAATTCAAAAATTTTTCAAGCTAAAATCATACGATCACGCACACGACCGCTGCGTAGGGAGCCGATCGCGCGAATGAGCCGCGCGGCACTTTATTTTATTACATTGACTCGCGACACTTTTTGTAGATAATGATGAGTTCTGCAAAGTCGTAGTAAATGATTTTGTTCTATCATCAATAGTTTTCGCAGCGCACGCGACGTAAGGAATTTTCAGGTCTTTTTACACCTTTTGTTACATTATTGGAGTTTTAGTAAGGATTCCTAATTTTTTTTGAATAAAATATAGCCTATGTTACTCGGGGATAATGTAGCTTTCAAAGGTGAAAGAATTTTTGAAATCGGTCCAGTAGTTTCGGAGCCTATTCATTACAAATAAACAAACAAACAAATCTTTCCTCTTTATAATATTAAGTATAGACTAGCGGCCCGCCCCGGCTTCGCCCGTGGTACATATATATAACCTACAGCATTCAAGGATTACGCACATATGAAAGAACGGTCAACGATTTTTTTTAAATCGAACCAGTAGTTCCCGAGATTAGCGTGTTCCAAACTATATTTGCTATAGGCTACTTTTGATCCCCAAATTATCGTCCTGTTTACTGGGTCAGAAGTGACACCTGTAGACAACTGGCGGGGATAACTAATTAAATGACGATTGATCAGTTATCGACCGGGGATGAAAAATGATTAAATTACTAAAAGGGCTATTAAAAATAGGGGTTGATCATAGAAGGGTGAAAATTGAGGATTGTATGTATTTTTGTATGTTGTATCATAAAAAATAGAAATTAAAAATTTTGTCTAAAAATAAAAAAATAATCTAGGGGTGGACTACCCTAATATTTAGGGGATGAAAAATAGATGTTGGCCGATTCTCATAGATACCGGATAAGCACAAAAAATTTCATCAAAATCGGTCAAGCCGTTTCGGAGGAGTATGGCAACTAAAACTGTGACACGAGAATTTTATATATTAGATATAGATAGATAGAGTGATGAGATGAGCAGGATATGTGTCTTATGGTAAGCAACACGCCAGCCCATAACATCATAGTGAAACGCAGCTATTGGAACATGAAGAGTCCAATCATTACCTAGCACTGCACTAAGCTCGTTACCCAACCAGATGTTTTATCTTTTTGGCCTGTGATTTCACTAGAAACATTGTCGTTCAAACCGGAACACAGTTTTGTTTCAAATTACTGTTTGACGGTAGAATAACTGGCAAAAGTGTGGTACATCCCCAGGCGGACTCTCCAACGACTACTACCACTACTACGTATATATTACGTACTAATTACTCATAAGCGTGATACTACAGTCTATTAAATCATACAGTTGTTCAACGAAGCCGTCTAGACAGGGCAATCGTGCGGGGCGTGCGGGGTAGCGGGGAGCGCGCTCTCTCCCGCGATTGCCAACATTACAATGTTAGTATTTCGTGAACGCTGTTCAGGTTTCGGTTCTATCTATCCGTGTCTAGATATTATTATCATATTATAGACGTTTCATCCGGAATCAAAGGCGATGAAGTACTGGTATTTCTTTATACTGTGGTGATACTTACTCTTGATGCCAGTTCCGACGCTCGACTGGCTAGGAGTGGGTTGTATGGAGGCGCCGCTGACGGACGCCTTGCGGGCCATGTCTTCAGCGCTGGAGGTCTTGCGCTCTCGCTCGACGCGCAGGTTGGGGATGTTGAAGGGCGGAGCCTCGCCGATGTTGTCGGTGCTGCGGCGGTGGCGCAGCGCCCGCGACGGCCGCTCGATGCGCGGCACGCCCGGCACGGCGCCCGCCACCACGGCGCGCTGGATGTCGTCGATGTGGTCCAGCAGGTCGTACAAGATCTACACACGATTCTTCTGTTAATTATCAGTAAGAGTTCAAAAAAACTGGGTATAGCTTTTCAAGTGAAAAATTGATTGTTATTGAATTTTGACTCTTATTTCTAATTAAAATATTGTGCTAGACCATTAAAGAAAATAAAAACTATTATATCTTTCAGGTTGGATTGGATGGTTGGAAGTTGAGGGTCACACGGTGAGCAAATTTGATTGAAATCGGTTTTCTAGTATATACCTCTATATATTAAGTTAAGTTAAATGATTATTATTAAATAAAATTGCATTGTTAATATATAGCCAAAAATAAATAAATAAATAGTAAGGGACATTGCACCACCCCATCTAGCTCCAAACTAATCAAAGCTATGTTATGGGAGCCAGATATAATAAACTTGTAAATACAGATTATGATTATTCATCACACAAATATTGCACTGGGTGGGAATCCAACTCATAATCTACGCCTTGCCGACTTACTACCAACTAAGCCACAATGCCAGTTGGTAGTCATTTGCAGGAGAGTTTGTTCTCCGAGATCATTCATCAACTACCAAGGGTGACCATCTAATGCATTGCAAAGTTGGACTTTTATAATTAAGCGACAAATTTTATATGGAACAAAAAAAGGTTCAATTTATCTTTGGTATGTATAATTTTCGGGTGACTCCCATACAGGCTCGTTCCTGGAGCAAAGATTGGGCGTTGTCATTCAGCGTGGGAACGCAGCGATCATTTTTGTGCCGGGAGCAGTCCGGAGATGGGTTTTGGGGATTTGATTTTAAGGTGGAAATTGACGATGTATTTTGATCATTATGAGTTTTTTGCTCACTGGCGCTAGACAAGTAACTATCTACAAAGGTCCTATCATCTGCTTACCCAAAGATACGGGGCTTCCACAGATCGTTGCTATGCAGCAGAAAGATTGCCGCAGAAACCACCGACCCTTGAAGAACTTCCTCGTTCCGTTCTTGGGATCCCGCTACCCTCCACAACTAGCTTTCTGATGCAAAGTTTTGTTTTACGACAATCCGGTATTGCAGTTATGCACTGTTCTGACCTGGTGACGTCGCCAGACTTGGCTGCTGAACGCTGCTTGGTGGAATGACTTAGTCCGGTAGGTGGTCACCGCCCATGGCTATAGCCTACCACCAATCATTTGTTATCTGGTTAGCACTACTCAGAAACCACGTGTGGGATTTCAGTATAGAGATGCTTCCCTACGGACTGCGGTGATTCGGTCCTGTAAATCTCGGTAGCTGTTCTGAGATTACCCCGATCGAAACTTAATTAAAGGTTAACAGATGGCACGTGGTCATGTAATGAGTGGTTGCGATCTCGGAAAGATTTTGTCATTGTCAATTAGTGAGAAGAGCATTATATAATGGTTGTACCATCTACTTTGTCATAGTTATGTTATTATAGGTGTGTACCTCGATAAGCGCATGGTACTGCTCCATGGTCAGGCTCGGGTTGACGGTCTGTGGAGCGAGGGTAGGCAGCATCTTTTGCGCCATAATGTTAGAGGTCAAACCGAACTTCTTGTCAGTTATCATAGTCTTGTACAGCTCTGCAAGTTCATAATTATCGTTACAAACAAAACAACAAGATCGAACTAAAACCAAATGGAATTGAGTCATTTGTTTTATAGGTAAAGAAACCATGTTGATAGTCAGGTGAAACTTCTATAGTAGGATTGCAAAAAGCCATTAAGGCATATCAAATTATTTAATATATTTCTCACTTCACACACTTAACAGGCAAATTCCTTCATATTTGAAGTGTTTGAGCCTACGATTTAGTATTGATACGTATTAAATGTATATGAATTAATTATGTAAATCTGTAAACAAACAGATATAATCGCGTTATCCGATTTCAATTAAGAACTTGAAATGGCTACTTTAATAAATTATTTGACTCAGAAACCCATGTGACTTTAGATCGATCTTGATAAATGAAATACTCAGACCAACGACCAACTATTCTTCCTCAAAGCTCAAAAAATATTACCAATCTTCTTTAGATGCATAAAATAAGACAGTATGAAAATTCAATTTCAAAAGGCAGCAGAAATGCCAGGTTGCATAGAGATATTTGAATGCTTTACGTGATGTTTGACAAGAGCAGTGGGTTTGATTAGAATAATTGAGTTATAGCAGCGCAGTCGCAGTTCACGAGACGTGGATTTTGAATACATTGAGCATACGTCACTAGCGTGAAACATATTATGCTTTGAGCAGAAATTAGCACATGCACAAATGTTTCGCAAGTGTATTTTCGCTGTATCACAATTTGTTTCATAGAAAAAGTTTATCGTTATGGAGAGTACACCACGTTTTTTGTATGGTCATCTTTATGGCTAAATGGTAAAGATGTAAGCTGAACACTAAACCGAATTATCAGCTCATATCACGGATACGCTATTTTTATAAGAATTGAATTGTTATTAATTCATCTTTTTCGTGCCGTGTTAAGGTTCAATTGACAATTCTCACGATACGAATTTGTGCCTTGAATACGAATTAACCTTAATTCACAATATTCCAAGACAGAATTTCGTATAATGCAATTTGTATTTTGTGTATCAGTTTTACATTTATACCGAAATGACATGTCAAAGTTATAAAATTGCAGTCACGTGCACGGAAATTGTAACAATGGAGTTTTACAAAGGTTGCTTTAATAAAAAATAGTTTCGACTACGATGAAAAGGGCGCACTGTACTCTCCATTAACAAATTGTATAGCGGAAACTAACAAACGATCAACTTTTTCATGCAAACATCGAGTGCTAGTTAACTTTTATATCGAGCATTAATTTTTCTATTAAATTCAAGGTTTGAAAATGTTTACCAATCCTTATTTTACTCTTGCGTAACAGTGTATACATATAATATGTTTATAAAAAAACAGTACGTGACATGTGCAAGGCTCCAGAAATACCCGAGAAAACTCTGTTCGTTCGTGAATTGCAACTAAATGTAACTTTTTTGTCATTCGCGATGGAGTATTTCGCTGGTGGCTTTCGCTAGCACCTAAGCCCCGTTTATATGGTACCATATAGTCAAAGCAGAACAATCTTTGAATCCGGACAGTTATAAACGCGGTCAAATTAGGTTAGGTCATGGAAGCGTCTAGAATCAATTTAAGGTTACTAAAGATAGCGGTGTTAAATATAGCTCACTACGAGTTAATTTAGGCGTAATTGTCCGAATTTAAATCGATTGTTTACGATGGAAAGCGATACTTACTAACGACCCGGCTGATAATGTCAGGGTCTGTAAGTTTCATCACCAGCAACGTCGGAATGACGTGATCGATGAGGTGTTGTCTCTCGAGGCGAAAGATGACTTTCTCATAGAAACAGAGGATCAGGTTGATGATCTTGACGTCACAGTAGTTGCGTTCGAGGAGAGTCCTCACTTTGGCGAGGACGTAATTTTGGAGAACGTGGTCATCGACATAGTCGGAGCAGTTTTGCAGAGCTACCAATGCTGCCGTGTGCTATAGAAATAAAAAAAACACTTTAAAATCGCGATTTGCACTCATGTTCAAAATGACACAATATTAAGTCGCGATATAAATTATTATTTAATTACTTCGACGTTTCAGCAGCGTTATAAAAACCGTAGTCAAGAGTTCAGCATCTTTACGACGCCCATGCTCACGAGAGTCTTCTCGTGACCACAGTGTTTCGAACTATGCCAAACGTCGAGGTAAGTAAATAGTAATTTTGAAAGCGCTTAAGATCTGTGTAATGTTTTCAACATTTCACATTTTGAACAATAAGTAAGTTAGATCGAAAAATCGAATATTACAGGTTTGATCGTAATGCCTTCTGATCATACCAATGATATTGAGTGATGATGCGGTTTACGATTAAGCGACTTATATAGGTATACTTAAGTAGGAGACATCCGGATCAGGATATATTCTCCGAAGTGAATGTACTTCAATGTAGTCTCGTACAATTTCCGAGCCTTGAAATGGAAGTAACAACGTCAAATTGAAAAAAACCGTTAGATTACAATCTAATGACGTTAGAAACTAACCTAACCGGTTTATAATCTCACGCACTATATTGTGAACTGACGTTGATCTAGACACACGGTAGTGTGGCCAGCCAAGTTCATTCTAGAAACTGACAAGCCGCACCATGTTTAATATTACACGAACCATTTGGAGCTATTTTTGTCCTCTTCATAACTTAAAAACTATTTCACATTAACTTGTCAAATTGCTCACACACTTAGGTTTGCAGGATACCACTATTGCAATTTTACGGCGACAGATACATGTAGCGCGATCTTTAGTTTAAAGTAAAGATAAAATATTAGAGGTCGTTGTTGGAATTTAGGATCACAAACCTGCATAGTATTGTTGCCGTTGTCCAAAGCAGTGATCATCAGCGGAACTATCTCCGCATACAATTCCTCATTGTTGCTTTTCCTCAGTATAATGTGCATATTCTCCAGGAAAGCTATAGATGCTAAGACACTCTTCGGGTTGGTAATCAGGTTTCTGCAGTAAATTTGCCTGGAATAACATTGTAATGGTAGTTCCACAATACCAAGTAGTGACAGCGTCGAAATATTACGTGGTCAAAAGCGGTGAAGCCTGAATGTCGAGAATAATAGATTCCACGTAAGCTCGTTAGAACCCCACTACCTACGCTAAGTATTTTTTTACGTGCAGATAAACAAATGTGTCATCAATAATGGTTTTAATGGTGAATAAAACTATGTGATAAAACCATCATGTTCCACGAAAGATATAATTTATGATCTCTGATGATTCTCATTCCATCCAACGACCTGAACTTAGCTAGTGGTGGATACGGTTTAGATTCTCTCCTTGTGGCTCAAATCTAGACAGTGGCGTAACTATAGGGTGGCAGGGTTGGCAAAATGCCACGGGCCCCCAACCCAAGGGGACCCCAGCCCAAAAGACCGCAAGTGCAGAAATAATTTTTTAACATTGCACCTGAGTTATATTTTATTTTAACTAAAAATATATTATTTTAAAGCATAAAATACATTAAAGACCATTATACAAATTGAAATAGGGCCCTTTCTTAAAAGATAGTGAAAACAGAGCTAAAACTCGTCAAAGGAAGGTAAAACGCCATTTTTACGAACTTTGCGAAGACGAGCGTCTCCAAGATCCGGAAAGTTTGTTCATAGTGAAAATATTTTATCAAGAATTAGACATCATTACTGAACCACTGAAGTCGCGGTTTCTTCCGATGACTGAAATTGTTTCCAATTTCAGTGTTTTGCAGCCTTGGACTTTGAAAATTGTAAATGACACTGATTTATTTAAAAAACCTCTAGAATTTGTTGACATATACACTTATAAAAAAGACATATGATCTGAATCATTTACCAAGGAATTTCTCAGTGTTCGGTCCATTTTCAGAGACAAAATAGAAAAGTTTTTGTGTATTAACTACCTTGCTGATTCCTTAATAATTAAGAATTTACGTCCTGCAACTTTCCTGAAGTAATCACTGCTTTAATGTCAATTATTACAGTTTTTGTGACTGCAGCTAGTGCAGAAATATCATTTAAATCATAAAAACGTATTTAAGAAACTCTATGAGATAAGGTAGGTTATGTAAATTTACTAAGTATTCTGTCTATTGAAAAGTCTGTGGCCCAATCGTTAAACTTTGATGATGTCATAGATACTTTTGCGGAACAGAAAACACGGGTAAAAGATTTTATTAATAAAATATTATTAAAATTACATTGTTATTGCATTGTTTATTTTAAAGTATGAATGTTGAGAAACCATTTTAGTGGTTTATTAATATTAAACTAAGAACACCATGAGAAGTTTATTTACTAGGGTCCCATCAAAAGAATTTGCCACGGGCCCCAAATCATATAGTTACGCCTCTGAATCTAGGTAATAAAATTCTAGATAATAGGTACATATAGTGGGTTACTTATGTCACGAAATTCAATTATTTAGGTACTAATACCGAATAACCACATAATAATAAAATAATCTTTCGGTTACCTGGAAGGTATTGCCACACGGTCACAATTTGTTTCACTAATTTTCAAGCATCTATCTTTTTGTTTATTACAAATATAAATAAAAACAAAAATCTTTATTGCTGTTTGGAGGTAAGATAAGGTGATACAAAACATTTTAATAATTGACCCATACAAACTGGCCTCTTCTTCTAGAGGCATGCAATATGTCTGGCAACACAGTTTCCATTGGTCTGAATTTATACAATGATAATAATAGTCAACTGATAGAGTCATCTTCTTTTTTCATTTTTAACTTTTAATCGGTTGTATCAAATCTTTTATGTTGTGGACAGTAAATAAAAGTGTTACTATCTATCTAAAAGAACACTAGGTAACAATTGTTTCACCAAATCAAATCAAAATGTCAAAAGACATCATAATAAGATCTCAAATATTCCCTTTTGTATGGTTGGGCGTTCCACGTTTCCTCTTTCATACGAGACAAAGGTATAAAAATAAAGATTGTAGATAAGATTTACTTAAGTGTCGGCAGGATTTGTTCTTCGAATTCCGCCTGGGTGGCTCCTTTGGTGAGCCACATGATGGGCACGAGGGCGGCAGCGACTACTTCTCCCGCCCTCACCTCCATCTGCAGGGCCGGCCACACGTGCATCCAAATCAATTTCTGCAACAACAGACAAAGCACTGCTCAAATTCTTAAACTATAATATGTTTACACTTAACTGCTATCTCGCGTCTACAATGGATCATGCTTACATTGAAGAAACCGATCCACTCTCGATTAGAAGATACCATGGTTGTATCCAACGGGTAAACCCAAAGAGTTTACATATACTACCTATAGAGTTTGAACAAACGCTTTACACCGTTAGCACGGGTCTAATCGCTCTTGCCTTGTCGCTCTTGTGGAAGTGTCTTACTTTTGTCGCGGCACATACACCTCATCTGCTGACGATTGGTACACAGGAACCGTGCGGAAAAATCTGATCTATTGACTTATTCTTTATCTATAGCCCACTCAGGCAATCGGAAGTCAAGGCCAATGCCCATTATGCATTGCTCTTGACCTCCGGGCAGCGTACACGCGCGTACATCCTTGAAAAACGTCGGATGCGGCTGAAACTTATGTAGGATTGGACCGACCATATTACGCGGGAGTTACCCGTGCATTTATTAAATGCGTTGGTCAAGGGTTCGATTCCTACTCAGGACGAAAATTTGTTTTGAAAAGATGCATACAAGTTGGATGGTTCTTTGTATCATACGAGTAAGTTCTTTTTACAGTTACGTTAGTACTAGCGGCCCGTTCGGGCTCGCTAGGATACCTCGATTATTACGCGACACGTTGTTTATCCATGATTCGAATACCATAATAAAGTTACATTGACGCAACCTTAAAAGATAGATACATGCTGTCACGGACTTCACCACGTTTCAACACACGCAACGAAAGTTCTCAAAAAGGAATATTATTGCCCATTTTTGTTACATTCTTCATTCATTCTTCGATCCTATTGATAGTAGCGTAATGTTATATAGCGTGTAAATATTTAGCCTTTCTCGATAAATGGCCTATCCAACAGAAAGACAATCTTTCAAATCGGACCAGTAGTTCCCATAGCATAGCGTAGTATAGTAGAAACTACTATACTACGCCCAAATACCACAGCGTTCAAACAGACAAACTCTTCAGCTTTATAATATTAGTATAAAAATATAGATAACTCATCAGAGAGCCAGAGATCAGCTATCTGGCTCTTGTAACACAATCTCTGCTTAGTTTTGAGTTAGATAGTGCTGTGTGAGGCATGCCCACGGAATACCCAATTTTAATTTATTTGCAACTACTACAGTGACATTTTGTGTCGTTCAGCAAATAAAATCTGTTTGAGGATTATTTCGTGTCTCCAAAATGTTCGATTTACGAGACTGGATATTGCTCGCACACAGATTCGTTCGGATCGTCGACAATACAACCAGCTGTTCTGAATCAGACCTGCCTTACGCACGTTTTCGTAGTGAGTAGTAAGATCAACAGCTTTTCACCCAATTTTGCATATCCTTTGTCTCTGAAATCGTGTATATATCCAATTTAATTGAGAGATTAAGCTACACAAAGGTCGTTTGCTACACAATTGCACAGACAAAAGCAGTCACCGCAAATGCGACTCTACATTATTATTTTTGATAAGAAGTACACCATAATAGTTGTCTTTTCTTTAAGTAACTTGCGGTAGCCTCAGATTGCCTCTACTGCATATTGAATTTTAGGTTAGCCCAGAACGCGCAGACACCTGCTAACCTGAACTTAAGCCAACTATAGAGGTACTTACAATCAATCAACAGCCCACTTAATCTTCCCACAGCTGGGACACGGGCCTGCTCTCGCAAGGAGAGAACTTATCCACTTGGCCCAGTGCGGGTTGGTGGATGACACATGTCTTCGAAAGGTTCTAGGCACATGTCGGTTTTACTCGCGATGTTTTCCTTCACCGTTTTAAGTTAGCGGCATTACACAGATGACTTCAAAATGACAATAGTACATGTGGGGTAGACATTTAAATAGAAAAAAATCCGGGGCGCGGTTTTATTTCTTTTAAACGCTAGAGGGGTGGTTGGAAGTATAAATCTCGATTTTCTAACTAATCCCGGTAAAGGATTCGCCGCCATCTTGTTTTAAAGTTAATTTTTTACGTGTTTCTGAAATAACTCGTTAATTTTCAAGTTTAAAGCAAAAATGGTTGTATCTAAAGTTAAAGTAATATTTAATATGTAAATATGTTAAACTTAATATTGCACGCCCGAAATGGGTAAACTGTTGCTACTTAATTATGTTTAGTACCTACCATCTTTTTTGTTCACAGTTATGCAATAAACGAATCTGATTTTGGTTCTGATACTGCAGTGTCTATCCCTACGATATGCTACGTCTGTGTTCACGAAACACGTTTAGAGCTCGACTGGGATCGCGATCGTTATTATGTAGGTTTGTCGGTCGAGAGCTCTTCATCAAACGACGGTTCGGTACAGGATCGATTATTTACACTAGTTTGTTGCTCATTTTATGCTTTAATACAAATAATACAGAGCTTAAACTCGTTTGAGTAGAAGCAGGACTCTGCAGTCGGCTTGGGGAAGTATCACACTATTGCCCGTTATTTCAACCCCACGTAGTAATGACCAATCAGTATTACGTTCCGGTTTCAAGAGAAATGTTTGAAGTGTTTCAAGGGTAAAGAGGCAAATCATCTTAAGTCGAATGACGAACGCAGTGCAATGTTAATCAGTGATTTAAAGTTTTCGCGTTCAAAGAGCTACGTGACATTGTTATGTTGCATTTTATAAAAAAGTAAGTAAACATTACATATTTATTAGCACATACATAATATATAACATTAAATATTATTAGTTTACTCTTTCGCGAACAAAAATTTGAGCGTTAATAACCTGAAAGTGCCAGCGAACCAGATGTAACAATTACACAGAGTTGGAACTATTTCTGTTTTACTGTTGTTCTGGGTAGTAATGCGTTATATATTTTCGAGTACTTAGGATAACGGCATTACAAACATGCCCTCGCAAAGAGTGGTGCGCATGGGGTTCGAACCAGGGGCTCTAGATCGGGTAGTTTTGTCCTCCCGACCAGACCAGGCGTAATATATGGAGTTTTTTTATGAAAGTATTGGATGTAAAGCACATTCAGTCATAATTTATAGTCTAACTCTTACGCCCTTAACTTAAAAAAACGTTTCAAAACCACTAAAAACGAGCACAGTCTTTATTAAGATTTATTTTTTATTAATTAACTGTAAAGTGAGGGGACGAGCACGACATTTGCCTGATGGTTAGTTACACACCTGCCTGTAATAGCATAGCGTCACGCAGAACTTGGAACAAAAATAGT
>JADLOZ010000301.1:0-25000 GCA_017562165.1 Ectropis grisescens | reverse complement strand
CCCCCTGTTAACATGAACGTTAGTTTGATTATATAGGATGAATGTAAAGCGTATAGTACGGATTAGATATAGGCAGGTAGGTACGCACGCAACATAAAATAAATGTTTAACCAATAAACATGGATCGATTTCTGTAAATATTTTATTTACTTCCGAAATTTACGGCGAATTTGAAAATGCGTATCCAGCAATGAATGAATATAATATCTATTATGTGTATTTGATATGAAATTAATGGCCTAAACTAAAAAAAAAAAAACAAAAAAAACACTGTTAAAAACATTTTGAACTGTTTGTTTTATAAAATTTTAAAAAAACTGTTTTTTTTCCAACCCTGGCTTAGAAGCTAATAATATATATGTCTTATTTATTAAGTCAATGTCGTTTACAGAACTGCGATAAGTGGTCTAGATATTTTTTAAGCGCATTTTCCTGAAGCATCTAAATCTGCGCGCGCGCAGCGCGAACCGACCACCGCGCAAACTTTGGTAGTCGAAATTAGCTCGAACAAGAGGTTAACACTGCCAGACGCACGCAAAAATATTTTACTAACAAAAAATATATGTATATTTGAAACTAATAAAATAGTTTAAAATGGGGATTATTTATGACTACAAAATAAAATTTATAAGATTCTCAAAATCTCAAAACTGATAATTTTGGTGGAACTTTCTACCTGAGGACTTTCTAAGTGGCAAGTTTCAGCTTGGCTCAAATACCTACCCAAAAATGGATGTGAGCTCTCGGAATATAAAGGTTGTGTAAAGGAGACATTCCAAGCAAAAATGTCAAGTTACGTTTTGTGAAATGTACTTTGATTTTGACCATTACAATCTATTTAATATGTCCTATCTCTTCATACCACAGCTGTGTAATGCAAATTGATATAGTATGACAAAATTGTATATTGTGTCTCAATGCAAATATTTATGTGAGAATATTATTCTCTTGCAGATATAAATCCCATTGATACCTTCCAACAAGCTATCAGCATATCAACTAGTCAGTACAATCCACATTTAAGTGCAGACTTATTAGCAAAAAAACAATTGAGTTTAAAACAGTCTGTACTGACATCAGAACAAATACCCCCTGTTGTTGTGAATTCGACTAAAGTTGAGTTGAGCGTAAAAGCGAATGCACATATACAAGATCATCACCTTACTCCAACAGAACTGTTGTCTGCCAGCATAGAGAAAATTGCTAGAGAAACACTGGGCACTGATTCCGTCTCGGAACGGAAATCTAGTGCATTTGAAGCTCAGGCTAAGCTAACTCAAAGTATATCAAGTGTTTGTCGGACTCACCAAACTGAGCCTAAAATGAAAGATATTGCTCTAAAAAGTCAAACAACAGGTTAGTTTTAGTTGCATGCATCTGTAATTTTGATAGCTTCTACAACTAAACATTTGTTGTCTTATGGTATTACTATGGATTATAGTAATATGTATATAATTTTTTGTTTTCAAAGATTTAGATGCTGCCAATGGAAATACTGCTGAAGTTACAGAGATTGTAAAAGAAGATATAAATAAGAATGAAAGGGATGCAAATAACAGTGAAAATGCTACAAAAATGGCATCCACTACAGCCAATAATGATGTAACTGTGAAGGAAATGGAGTCATTTGAAAATGGAAAAAATGAGACTGATAAAGTAGATAATGTAGCAGAGGAGGTAGGAACCAAAATTGATGATGATGAGGCGAAGCCTATCAAATCTGATGAGAAACATGTTGACAACTCTGAAGCTTCTGCACCGCCGACGCCGGCCACACCTACCGTGTTTGTACCCAAGTACAAGTACACTGATGGTAAATTACCAATGATGATTATGAAAATGTAGTCAATGAGAAAATGTCTGAATACTTTTTAACATTGATTCACTGTGCTGAAATTAATTATTAAATATCAAATGATATAACTTAAATTAAATAAAAAAAAAGCTATTCAAATCAATTAACTAAGTATAGATAATGACAAAATTTAATGACAAATTATATTGTGAACAACTTCATAAACACATATTTCTTATTTCAGACCAGTGGTCTCCTTTGAATAAAAGCGGTAAGAAAACGTATGATATTGGGTTGCTGAAGCAAATCAAAGAAGCTCCAGTTTCCAAGATCAAGCCTAATGCTCCTCTCTTGGAAGCATGCAATGTTATCAGGGTTGGTATTTGTTTATGAAAATATTTTAGAAACACATTTATGAAACTATTCCTTTTTTATTAATTCTTATATTTTTTTAGACTGCGCCGATGCAGGAACCTATGTCCTTTGCGCCTATTAATATGAGGCCAATAAACGACTCTCTGTTCCCTCCATTTGCCAAGGGTGGTAGTACAGGTGGCTCTCGAAATGTGACGCCTCGTGATGCTAAGAAAAATGTGCCGACAGGAGGTAAGAATTATTTTTATTGTTTGAAATTAAAACAAAGTAATAATGCTAAAGACATACCATTATATCGAATATATCCTGAGTTGTAGCATTAACAGTGTTATATCTGTATAATAGCTCTGAAGTATTTGTAAATATAAAATGTGATCATTGATGATGAACTGATGAATGATGATCATCAACATTAGAGAAGTTGAAAGAGATAATATTTATATGTAGTTAAAAATTTGGAGGATATGAGAAAATGGTAATAGCAAGTCAAAGGTCACAGCTCAGCCTGGACATGCCTTTTGTAGTTAGTATTATTTTTATAATACTTATTATGGAGATCCGTTCTTATATCAAGTCTGTAACACTACCCAAATTCTTCAATCAGTACGCTGATAATTACTGGATCACCCTGTAACAACTAACTGCTTCTGTTATTGTGTTTTTCTACTTGTGTATTGAGTAGATGAAAACCTGCTCGTAAGAGATTTACGAAGTCAAGTTATTTTTTACCTTAAAACCTTTGGTGCAGTAGTCTGGATGAGCTATAAACCCTTTTGCTAACTTACTGCATTTTTGCTTTTTCTACTGCAATGTTGGTTACTACATAAATAAATAAATATAAATATTGGTAGACAATTCACACACAACACCATCTGACCCCAAACTAAGCAAAGCTTCTAATATGGAGGCCAGATAGCTGATATAATACATGATTTGATATCTTGCACAAAATTGATAATATCTTTTACCCTATAAATAAATGCATTTTATCTGGTATATTACCAACAAATAAAAACTGAAATTGTGAAACACTTTAAGGTAAAGGCAGTGTAAAACTGGTGGGAGGTGGAGGCAGCCTACACAAACCTGTCATACATGTTTCTTTATCATTACGAGAAGATGTAAAACTGAATGAATCTGACTCTGCTTGGAAACCAACTAGATTCAGGAAAGAAGCTATGTCAGAAGAAGAACAAAAGAATGAGGTAAGGGAACACAATAGGCATGATGACTCATTTATAAGTAAAGCAAAAAGTTATCAAAATTAAAGTTGGTATGTACATATTTTAGTATTTAAATACTGTCAGAATATCAAATAATTTAATTTAAAAAAAAAACAGGATCAGTCGTCATGCCTATTATATATGATATAATAGATTAAGATTAAAGAACCACTAATATGGCACCGCCGCGTTGTATAGGTGGCTGTAGTGACATGTCGTATTCTTGTTGCTGTTATCACACTTTATCCATTTAATGTTTAGTTTGAGAATTTTACAAGCTCAGATTTACGATTTGAATTTAAGATTTTCAATGAAATTTAGATTTTAGTCTTCAGCCAACACCATCGAGCATCTCGATCTTCCGCGCAAGCACGGAAGGGAGTAGCCTTAGCTAAAAAATATATTTCAATACTTTCTGTCATTTCTTGCGGGAGGGGAAAGTGGCACACTAGCGCAAAGCCGCACTATTACATACTAAACATCCCTGTACCGATCCATTGCCGATCACTCACACAGCCAAATCACTAACATATAAAAAATAAAGCACCATTAACAAATCTAGCCCCGCCCTCAGCCACAGTATATTATCAAACTCCAGAAGGAAACGCTGTGTATGCCTACTCCCTTCCGTGTTGCTCGCTGGTCAACACATAACTACTCATAAGTGATTGCTTTCAGCGTTGTGTTGATGTATTGTTTATTTTTCTGTTTCATTTCATTTATATATATATATATATAATACCTCTTCTAATCTATTATTCCGCAACACCGTACAAAAATCATGCGACAAGGAGAAATGATCGAGGGTTGCACTCCCCCCTCTTCAACGGCACTCTCAGTTGGACAGCTTCCAAGTGACGGCATAGTGCTGAATCTTATTATTTTATACCTTTCTATCATCCTACATAGGTCTTCTGGTCCTTCATACAAATGATTATTTGACCCATAAATTTTGATCGCGGGGATGTAGTCTATACAGAAAGATAGTTGTAACAGAAGATGTCAGACGACGAGGTTAGCGAAACGAAGTTTATGGTGACGTGAAACCCGATTCGGTCGAGTTGCTGTTCAAGTTGAAAACTATGAATCCGAATCTGAGATGATGATGTAACATCAGTTCAAGATAGTTTATCTCAGCCTACCAACAGGCACATTAGTCTCTTCACGTGTCATCCAAAGAAGAAACGCAAGACTGTTTACATAAGTATTATTTTTTGCAAGATGCCAATTTTTTTAAGTGTGGCGAAAAAAAATGCGGCAATATTGTGAATGTTTGGGGGGTTGCACGTTTGTCAAATTTCATTAATTATGTTCAGTTTTTAATTTTATTTTATAGTTAGTCTTAAATTTTTGTGTTAAAACAACTAGTCTTGAAAGATTTTAACATTGTCAAGATTTTATTATAGGTTTATGTTATTTGAAGGTCTAAAAAAGGTCTAAAATATAGACAAGTATTTTATTCAATAAACCCCTTTTTTATACTATAGAACCCGAATTTGAGGCGGTTATTCATGACCAGTCTCCAGGACCGCACGCGGGTGAAAGTTACAGAAATAGGTGGTAGGTAGATACGAGTTAACTTAAATTTTACAAAAACTACCTACCTACATAACAAATTTTTAAATATCATTTTAATAAGCATACTCATACTCACTTGATAGGTTGATAGTAGTACTCACAACTATAAATGTATACAATGTAAAGGTGCCAAAAAAAATGTTTTAAATCAGAGAATCTGAATTGTTTTTTTAAGTTTTCATTGTTACCTTTACTTAAATAAAATTTCGTCTTTAAAATTAACAAGGTAAAATATCAGCAGAAAAATTCACGGATACGAATCATTATTCTCCCTCGGATATCTACGGATATTGCCGGACACATCACTAATTTTATGATAACCATATATTTGTCTTTTGCAGGAGGTGTACAAAAAGTTCAGAGGTATTCTGAACAAACTTACGCCGCAAAAGTTCGAAACTTTACTTGATAAGGTGAAGAGTCTTGAGATCAATACTCAAAAACGACTCGAAGGTGTAATCGATTTGATATTCGAAAAGGCGATTGACGAGCCTAATTTCTCGGAAGCATATGCTACAATGTGCCACAAACTGTGCATGTTGAAGGTACTTGAAGTTGTATTATAGTAAAAAAATTATATTGTTGGACATTTCTCACGACATCTAGCCCCAAACTAAGCTTATACTATGGGGGCAGTCAGCTGATATAATATTTATACGTAGAAACACGCTGAGACCCAGACGCAGAAGAAATATTTGTATTTGCACTGGGTGTGAATCGAATCTACATCTACGGCTTCGCAGGCAGACTTACTTAGCCATTTCTTTTCAATAAATTATATTTGTGTTCAAAATTATAGGACTTGCTCACCCTGCAATCATATGATATGATGGCTGAAGAAATGGCTAAGTAAGTAAGTAAGATATATATATATCTTATCCATATCTTTCCCATTTAAATAATCAACCAAAAGAAACGTCGAAATGACGCAACATGTAATTTACGCACGGTGAATCCATGGAATGCTTAAGAAGATCGTCTCTCTCTACAATGAACAAATCTGAAAATACTTATGGTACTTGTGGCCGTTACTTTTGGCAAGTCAGTAAAGTTATTAAAAATGTTTCAGGTGCCTGCCAATAATGCTACGAACCCTGAACAATGTGTAAACTTCAGGGCTTTGATTATCAACAGATGTCAAAAGCAGTTTGAAGCCAACAGAACTGACGAGAACGTGTTGAAATTAGAAAAGGAGGTTAATGAGTGTACTGATCCCGTAAGTTCATGCACTGCATCTATGACAGTGCATCACTGCTAAAGTAAACGCTCTCCTAATGTAGCGAATTGATACTGTTATCTACAATAATTGTCGCATTTCAGGTGAAAAAGAAGGAACTTCAATTGATTCTCAACGAAGAGCATAGACGTGTCAGAATGAGATCCGTCGGAAACGTCAGATTCATTGGTTAGTAATATCCTAATTTCAATAATATCGTGCTTTCTAATAATTGTGCTTCTTAGTTATATTGCATTGCGATGCGCGAAAAACAAATTAAACGTCAAAATGATTGTTGCTATTATTAGCACTCAAAATATGCTAAAAGATATTAATATATGGCAAACATATTAACCATTCTTTTTCTATGAATTACCTTTGCGATTTCCGATATTTTAATTATCTTTTAGCAATGCCTTCAAGCGATTATATATTGTGCTTGCGTGATTAGATTTCCTTGTAACTGTGTTTAACCACAATGTTTTTGTTTGTAGGTGAACTGTATAAACTGAAAATGTTGACCTGTAAAATTATGGACTACTGTATGAAATACTTGATTGAAAAAGTCGAAGAAGAGAAGCTCGAATGCCTTTGCAAATTACTCAGCACAATCGGTGAACAAATAGAAAGCGAAAATGCCTCCTCACTGGATGTTATCTTCAAGAAAATGCAGGAAATTGTTGACAAAAAGTCGAACAACATAAGTAGTCGTGTCAAGTTTATGATTCAAGATGTGATTGCCCTAAGACGGAGAAAGTGGGTGACAAAGAGTGTGGTCGATTCTCAGCCCAAGATGATGGACCAGATACAAAAAGAAGCGGAACAGCAGCAGCGTCACATAGAGGTATGTCTATCTATTTATAGAAAGATTATTTAAGTATATAATACTGGTGTAATTGAATGAATTCCTTGGTGGTAATTTAATCAATTTTTTGTTTGTCTACGATCGCTTTGTTATGAGCAAGTTCGTAAAATATTATGTAGCACAATCATTACAATTTGTATAGTTTGGGGTCACAGAAATGACGAAAAGAACTGATTTACACTTAACTTACATTTCGTAACTTTGTATTACTGATTTGATGTGATGTCAAAGTTACATTTCCTTGTAAAATATATATTTTTTATGATCTTCGCGCCATGATCGTTTATATTCAATAGAAAAGCTTGTAATAAACGGTTATTTTGAGGAGTAGGAAAAGATTTTTGATTTTAAAACGGGTTATCGAAGCCTTACCAGGTCGATGGAAAATGAGCTCCGAGGGGAGTATGTTGAAAAATAAAAATAACTCAAAATCGTGTGGTCTCATTAAGTATGTTAGGCTAAGAACTTTTCAAATGACCCTCGTAAATACGTTGTATGTTATTCTGGATCAACCTTTTGCTCATGAATGTTTCAGTTGAATTTTAATAGTTCTGTTATACAGACATACATGTTATCTTTGTTTTTTTTTTCACCCACTAAAAGTCAAAGTAATGTTTTTGTGATACTAATATTAAGTTTTATCTCGCTTAAGTGAAATTTTAAGTTGAGAAATAAATTCTTTAACCAGCTTTCCATACGTCTGATTTGATAAATTGGTAATTGATTTTATAAAGTAATATCACAATGCTATCACGCATCACTCTTCTGGAACATCTAATCCCTACATCATAAACACAAATATGTACAAATTAATAGTGTCTGTGGTGTGGTGGTGTAGGAAGTCTATAGAACATAACGCTACTATTAATAGAAGCGGAGCATAAATCAAGAATGTAACAAAATCGGGAAAAAATATTCCTTTTTGAGAGATTTCCTACGTCTCGTGCTTTGACATGACACATGACAGTATGTGTCTATGACTGCGTCTTTGAATATCACAGATTACATACCTCTTGAATATAAACCTTTGCTAATCAAATTTGTTTCTAAATATGAGATGGTCGAACCAATTTCCGACAGGTGGCGTAAGCAGGTAGCTGAAGAGGTTTATTGTTTGAAAGTGATATAGTTATAGGCATGAAACCCACTGAACCGATATTAATTAAATTTGGTACACAGATAGCCATTTTTTTATTACGGAAATAGGGTAGAAGAAGTTGGTTTGGAAGTTCGTAATTGTTAATAAAACTATGAAAGTATGTATCTAGACACGAAGCAAAAAAATGTTTGTTCTAGCAATTTCGTAAGTTTAATTGTATTGTATTTGAATAAATTGGGGGTTCAGTCATTGTTGAAGATACAACAATGCCACTTGACACGAAACATATTAGGGGAAAGTTGGGGAAAGTCTTTTCGCATTATAGTATGTATTATGAACAATAAAATATGTTTGTCTCTACTAATTTCAAATCCAAGATGGGCATCACCACAAAATGGCTATTACATTTTTTTTCACTACTCCCTCAAGGGCTAGACTGGTAGAATACTGCACAAATTTATTTTGTGCAATATTCTACTAGTTAAGTAAACAGTTCAGTAAATGTTATTTGATGAGATTGCTGCGCGGATTTCGTTGACGTTCATTGATTAGCATAATAATTATTTTTATAATATTTATTTTTCTGCGTCGGAAAATATGAATCTGGATTGGAATTAATAATACATAATTTGTTTCCATATAAGCTTGTATTTTGTAACTAGTTCTTCCAAGAACTTATTATAAATAACTAACCTAAAAGCAAAGGACGTAGTACTTACAGTGTTAATAGAGTTTTTGTCCCTAGAGACAAATGTCAAGAGTGGTCTGTGAGTGATCAGGATTTGCTAATAATTGCGGTTTTACGTGGTTGTAGATGATGAACTCTTCCCCAATGGGAGGGGGTGGCGGCGGAGGCTTCCGTCGTGACGATGGCGGCCGCGGCAAACGTGGTGGCGATGGCCGGCGGCAGAACAATTCATTCATGGATAATAATACATGGAAAACTCCAAGGACAACTAATTTCGCGGTTGATACTTCTAAATTAAAAGCGGCTACCCCAAAGGTACGTGCTTTCACTAAAATCGGCGACGACTCACTAGTCCATTTTGTTGTAAATGTCATAAACAAAGTTTTTTTAAGTTTTTACTGACTTAGAGCCGCTTCTGCTTAGCACCAGTGCAATTCTGATACTAAATATAAATACCTACAAATAAAAATGGTTATGGTGGGTTATATGGATTATAAAGCTGAAGAGTTTGTTTGTTTGTTCGAACGCTAGGAACTCGAGAAGTACTGGTCCGAATTGAAAGATTATTTTTCTATTAGATTAGTCCATTTATCGAGGAAGGCTAAAGGCTATGTATATAACATTACGCTACTATCAATAGGAGCGGAACATAAATGAAGAATGTAACAAAAAACGGGGAAAATATTCCTTTTTGAGAGCTTTAGTACCGTGCGTTGACGAGATAGCATGTGTCTAAGATTGGGTCATTATTATAAATTACGTGGTATAATAACATAAATATGCCCATTGGGCATATTTATGTTCAAATAGGCCCAGATGTTGTGGAATTTTAGCCAGACCCACGAAAAGCAATTCATTTATGTAAATATAAATGTTAAATATCAATGAAAATGCTTAATTATTTCAAATCCTATAAGCACTGGAGTAACGCTCTGTCAACAACGTACAGCAACACCCAGGGCAAATTGGGAACCAACCAGTAAGTAGGTACCATATGTCTCCACATCTGGACACCCCTGGTTCCCTGCGACGGATAAAGATGTTCGGGTCGGTTGCCTACCACCCTCCGGCTGCAAAGGACAAGGAGAGTAGCGCACCGCAATACCGGCACTCGTCTTCCCCTGCGGCCCTATTGCGTCCGCTATCACTACGTTAGAATTTAATTAGTTTAATTTGAAGTTGATTGCAAGAAACTGTATTTCCTTTTCAGAATTTAAATAATATAAAATTGGCCCCTCATCAAACCTCATGGAATCATGGCTCGGGTACCAAGACTCCACTGCAAGCATTGAGTAATTCTCAAATCAGTCTTAATAGCATGAATACATTCAGTGTCTTAGCGAATGTACAAGCTGATCCCGCTTCAGCCAGATGTAAGTTTCAGCCCTAATGTGTCTGTCACCAGAAAACCGGAAAAAATTAAATGTATTATTTAACGCAACACCCTAGCGGTAGTAGCCACCAGACTAGGGGAGTCGGGGTGCTCCGAGGCGGATCTGGGTCCTATGTAACGGTCCGATTTGGTAATTTAACAACGCGGGCGGACATATTTCCCAAGGATCTGACAGGTGAGCCATTGTGAAAAAGAACTTCTCATGGTTCACCCGGCTTTGGGGGAACGGTGTTAAGCACATGAGTTGTTGAACCAATCAGCGCACACCTCGCCTTCGTTGGATTATTTAACGGCCAGACGCCGTAAATTGCTCAATTTACTAAAATACGTACCTTAAATAATACATTTCAACTGCCGTTTGTTATTTTCCGGTGACATATTTAACATTGTAAATGTGAACTTAGTATCTTATATGTAAAGCACCTGTTCATTTTCAGCAAACCGTGATATGATGCCCAGCTATCATCCCAAGGGAGTATCAGTTGAGAGGTCAACTTTCAATTCCAGATCTGATTTCAGTAAGTTGCTGGTTTTATATTTTTTTTATTGACTTATGGTCTACACAACAATCTTTAATTGATGGCAGTAATAAGACACACAAATAAAACAAATGATCATTTTAATACGCTTTCATTAACTTGGTGTACATACCAAGGTTCCTTTTCATAAGTTACTAAAAAAACGTTTTTTGTTCAGCTTACTATGTTTCTTTTATATTTATTTTCTTACTTTTTAGTTGGATCTTACGAAAAAGCGTGTTTTTTTAACTATTATTATAAATAAAATTTGCCATGCCAACGTTTGCGGGATCAGCTAATGTTTGTCGACCTAATTAGTTCGTATAGCTGAGTACTTAGAGATACGTTTGCTTTGCAGATGTGAACAGCGCTAGTAATCGGTCTGGATCTGTAGGTGTGGCGCGCTCCAACTCCGATACTAGGAGCCAGAGTAGCGCACCCGCTACGCCACCGCCCGCACCCGAGACGCCCGCGCCGGCCCCGCCGGCCGCGCCCGCCGTGCCGCAGGAACCCATAGACGACAAGATGAGGAAGATGGTCAAGTCTACCATCGACCAATGCCTCATGAACGCTGACAATGACGAACTCGTCAATGACGTCAAACAGTATTTCGACACTCGGTATCATGCCGCTGTCATTGGCGAAGTACTCAATGTTGTTTTGGAAAAGTAATTATCAGTTGTTATTTTCAGAGGTTTAATGTTTTATGTAATGTATTTTAATGATTAAACTAACGTTTTTTCAGGGCAGCAAAGGAAGTAACATTGATTGCAAAATCTCTTTTGCATTTAATATCTACGGGCACAATTGGAACAGACAACTTATTGTCAGGTTTAAAAGAAACTTTTGAAAGCGCGCCTGAGTACTACATTGATATACCAATGTTGTATGAACATTTAGGCAAAATTGCTGCACCTCTAATTGAGAAGAAGGTAACAGTTACATATTAAAAATTTGTAAATTAGCTAACAATATGGTATAACAAACGTTTTTAACGTGCCTATATCTATAGATTAAAGGTATAGGTTTCATGTGACTGTATTTGTGGTTCTGTCAGTGGTATTGAAGTACATATCTAAATTTAGATGATGAAGATCAATGGATTGATTCTCAAATGTTTTTATTTCTTTGTAAACTATCATGTAATATTTTCATTATCTCAATATTTGTGTTTGAGTTACTTAAAAAGATTGTTTCTAAATTAAGTACCTAAAATGAAATATTTTATTTTCAGCATATCACATTACTGCAGACATTTAATATTAGTGAGAGTATAATTGCATCCCATCAGGGACAACTCCTTCTGAAAGCAATAATAAGTAACATGAATGAAAGTATGGGACCTACTTTTGTTAAAAGCAAGTGGCAGGAATCAGGATTAAAATTAAACAAATGGATGAAAGATGACCTGGTAAATATCAAATTAAATCTATAATTTATTACAATTTACCATCTTAACAAACACTCAGTTCTCTTCTTCTCCCTATCTTGGACTATGTAGATACATGCTATTTTGATCTCATAAAAAGTCATATATTTTGCTCTCGAAAACATGATCATTTGTCTCAATTGCATACTCAGCTGAAATGACTCCCCATTCCCTTTCGTCTGTATATTCTTTATATTATATTCTTTCACTGCTATTCTACAGCATGCTGTGAAACTCTCATGGTATCTGAAATACTGTTACTTTCATGAGTATTAATAAGACCATTCAAGTCTCAGATCGATTTTTTCGCAACAAACTCTCATTGTAACTGCGAAACCTTGGGTTATGGAATGCCTTGCCCCATATTGGAATGGAATTGCCAAACTCTTAGTTTAAGTTGCATATCAGTAAACATTGTCCAAATAAAACCAAATAAAAAAAAGTTTAATAAGCTGTAAATTTTTCTCAGTAAGTTTTTTGTTGCTAAAAAACCATATAAAAACACAACTCATGTTAATTGGACTTAAAATTGTCCCTAGAAAATGATCCTCGTCTAATTGGTTGGCTGAAAATGACACAACACATGACAATGACTAAACAATGATAAAAGTGGTAAAGATGCCCGATAATAATTACGATATGTTGAAACTGATTATACGAAATATCGATGATACCTTTTACAAAATTTGAGGTTGAAGTTACGACTGATCTAGTCGGGAGAACGGTGACTTCCGGTCTGGTGACCCCGGGTTCAAAACCTCGCGCACCACTGTCTTTTCGAAGTCATGTGCTTAATGCCGCTTATATATATAATAGATAAACTTAAACCGGTGAAAAATCGTGAGGGAACCGACATATACCTAGAATATTTCTAAGTCATATGTCATCCACCAACCTGTACTAGGCCAGCATAGTGGTAGTGGGTGGTGGCCTAGACTTGGGGCTCGGGACCTTCTCTCTCAAGGAGAGTTGTGAGAGAAAACTGCCATAATTAGTAGCTTAGTATTTTAATGGTACTTTCACTAGAAAATAGTTTATGTAAAAAGGAGTAATTTATTTTAGATTACTTTAATTTAAAAAAAATACTTTGCAGACATGAAATTGATACAATATTGAATGAGTTATTCGCCTGTTCATCTAGTGTGTATTTGTATAAAAGTAAGCCCAACTGTTCAAAATGTTCTGGTTATATTGTATATTTTCTCTTAAAGTGTACAAGGATACTAGTGTTTCAACATATGAAATAAGTAATTTAGTGGTTTCTTATATGACATTTTATTTTTAGGTGCAAAAATGGATAGAAGAAAACAAATTTGAGTTCCTCGAACTGATATAAATGTCACCGAAGAGGCAACAAAGAAATTAACCTCTGAAGATACGTGTAGCAGATTGCTTCAGCTCATGAATGCTGACGAGTCTTGTGATTGTATAAAAGGCTGGGTTCATGTCAGTATCACACTTTTTTCTTGTCTGGGATAAAGTTGCTTGCATGATTGTAGACATGTTTAATAACCATACTGAAATAACATAGCATTAAATTTTTCTTTATGATTTGAGACATCATAAAGACAATACTCATTATTTTCAATATTTCAGGATAAACTTGGCAAGGATTCCAATGATGACTGGTTTATGAGGGCATTAATTCAAGCAATAACCGAACATGCACTTTCTGGTACTGAAGGACGAAATGCCCCTCACTTTAACCAAGATCGCATGAGCAAGTATGCAAGCCTAATTCACGACTTTGGTGAATCCAAAGAATCCAGGGAAGCCAGCTGCTTAGTAGGAATCCAGCACTTAATACATAGACTAGAACACCCACAAGGTAATTATTAAATAAATAAATATTGGTGGACATTTCACACAACACCATCTGACCCCAAACTAAGCAAAGCTTGTACTATAGATGCCAGATAGCTGATATATTGCTTATATAATTGTAAATACACACTTAATATACGTAGAAATACCCTGACACGGTACAAATATTTGTATTCATTACACTAATATCTGCACTGGGTGGGAATCGAACCCACAACCCTCGGCTTCGCAGGCAAGATTACTACCAACTAAGCCATGAGGCCAGTCATATTTCCAAAATTAGATTTGTCAATAATAATTGCGAGAAAAAGTTTGAGCCATGACATAATTTTGTGGTATAATATAATTGTTTTTGTTCCAGGGTTAACATTAGAGATATTCCAATATTTACATGAGCAATACCTTATTTCATTAGATGGATTTTTAGCTTGGGAGAAATCTGATAAGGATCCTGAAGGCAAAGGTATTTTTTTACCATATTTGTTCAAGTCAGTCATAACATTCAGACACTCAATTCACACCAAAAAGTGTTGTGTTCAACTAGGCCACTAAAAATAGACTTTTTTGACAACTTTCACTAAATTTTTTCCTTACTAAATATATCTTACTATATTCATTGATGGGATGTACTGCTGCGATGGATAGTCTGATATTTCATACACAGTTTTAGTTCTAATGGCAATTGTTTTTTATTAATTAACAAAAAAAGGTGCTTGCAATAAAAAAAATGTCACATACCTACTGGTATAAAGTATTGAATGATATTATTGAAACCATTAAATTACTTATTAAGTATAACATTTTAATATGTATTTTTATTTCTTTAAATATACAGATTTAATTGTTGGAACAAAGATTATAACCAACAAGCTGGGAGAGGATATAGGGATGTACTGGAAAAAAAAGTGAGATTAAATATAAAAGATGTTACCAAGTGCCGTCAGAAAGGTGGATATGACCCCTTCCCCCTTTTTATATGTCCTTTCCTGGGGTCTAAATCGGTTCAGTAGTTAAGGCTTTAAAGTGTAATTGACAGAGCTACTTCCACATTTCTAAATTAGAATGAATATCAACAAATTATGACGAATTTGCCCTTTCTTTCACCCCCTATTTCATCCTATATTAACAAACTTATCTGCTTCATGTCAAGTATCTAGATACAAAGTTTCATGGCTTTATCTTCAACAATGACACACTATCACGTAAAGAATTCAACATTGTGGTCCAGAAGGAAAATTTCATCCCCGTACATTTCGAAATTACAAAAATGGTAGAGCAAACATTTCTTGCCGAGCCAATTAGGGGTGAAAGTTTATATGAAAATTCGTCATTGTTGAAGGTAAAACCATGAAACTTAAAATCTCTAGACATTTGATGTTCAACGGTAAAAAACAGTTCATCTCGATTTCCGGCAACACTAAAAGTCCTGTGGGAAAAAGTTGTAGGTAATAAAAAGATCTACAATTTATGTTATAAGACTTTTCACATAAGCTCAAAATTTATGTGAAAAATTCAGATGACGTAAGATTTTGATTTTTCATTTTATCTGATACAAAACAATAAATACATATTCACGAAATTTTGTAAAAACTTACCTTTTTACGAGTATGTTCCAAATGCGTAGTAATTTTTTTGGTGTAAATAAATTTCACGTCAGTCGTTCAATATCAGTTTTTTGTTAAGTCGGTGCGCTTTTTGTCTTAGAAATTTCTTCTTTCTGAAGGTAGCGGTTCGCCCGGAGACCGCGACAGGCACTTGACACTATGGATATTTATGCGCGCCAGTTCGCGCTGAGACCGCGGCAGGAGACCGAGACACGTGTCGCAAGACATGTGTCGCAGTCTCGGCGCGAACTGGTGCCCATACAATTCTATAGAGTCAAGTGTCTGTCGCGGTCTCAGCGCAAACTTGTACCTTTATAATGTAAAAAAATTATTACATTACAATAGTAATTGTTTCCAGAAAACGTTTTTTGTTGATTTGGTTCAAAACTTGTGTAGATTGAAGTTTTTTTTATATAGGATTATAATATTGTGCTTCAAATGATATACAATCTCCTACGATTGTATTTCACGAATTTAAGAGACAGATTTTTTGTTAATAGTACAGCAGTTTCAAATTTTCAAAAAGAAATAATCATTCACGCTATGAATGCAGTTATAAAGATGGTAAGTTTTACGAAATGTTGGGAATAACCTCTTGTCTTGTGATTTGAATTTTTCACATAAATTTTGACGTTTTGTGAAAAAAGTGTTAAAACCAAAGTTGTAGACCTTTTTATTACCTACAATTTTGTAATACAACTTTTTTCCACTGGACTTGTAGTTTTGCTGGAAGACGGGAAAACTGTTTTTTACTCTTCCTTGAAACGGACCCCCATCCACTTCCCGAACTCAGATCGTCCGTAAATTATTTTTCCTGTCATTTTTGTCATATTCTCTTCTCTTACAATGAGATTCATCCGACTATTATTTATTTTGGTTTCAATTTTTCCAGAGAGGTAATAAGTTAATGTTTTGTAAATAATCATTAGAAAACTGTAATCGTAAAGAAAGTCTGTGGTTTCTAATATTGTAATCGTTTGCCGAGCAGGTGTGATGATGATGGCGTTGACGTCATTCTTTACGAACATCAAGGAGGCGGATAACGAAGACTCGTGCAGCGAAGACTGACGCGGGTGCGACGTCGCGGCGGCGCGCCCGCCGCGCCCGTCGCCCCGCCCCTCCGCGCGCCTCAGCCCGCGCACCACTCCGCCACAGAACTCGGCTACTGATCCTAGCCAATACAATATATTGTATATTTTTATATACTAAGCCTGCTTCTAACGTGCAATGCATGTACTGTGATGGACCTTCACAAGGCTATTCATAATATCCTCACAACAAACAGTTTCTGAACTAGTACAATTGTTATTGTAAATATATTTATTCCATTTAAACATTACAATCAGTGTTGTTTGTAAATGTTTTGACAGATTTGGTTGTTTATATTTTTTTTCTTGATCTTACTTTTATACCTGACTCGATTGCATCTCATTGTACAGTTTTTTTAATTAATTTATTGGTGTCTCTGAAGCTGTCTTAGTGATGTTCTGAGGATATTATAATGAACCCTGTTTTAATGTAATTGTATGAAGATTTACAAGTATACTTGTATTGGCTGGTTTTGAATTATGCAAATAATCATTGAATCATTTTTTAACTAATCAATTTAAGATAGATTTATTTTTCACCTTATATTTTGTGTTTTAGTATGACAAAGTACCACAAAAGGTAGTGTTACAGTATACCAGATTCGTTACATCAAATCAACATAATTTTGTTTGGAAGATATTTTTAAGATTGTTAACTAAGGTGCTCACAACTCGCATTTGCTGCCTGCATATCATCTGACAATCTCTAAAAGCCACATGTGAGGTGAACCAATTAATTACAATGGGAAATAAAAATATCTCAATTTGGTCTGTCAACAATAAATAAAATTCTGCATGAATGTAACAAATTAACCTATTCTATTAGTATCTCTTAGTTTTATTTATCTCATAATTGCCAAGTCAAGCTTGTTTTCTCTGAAAGAAAACTTGGATATATATGGAGTATTTCTAAACGAATATCTTTTACTAACCTGCTCCTTTGTATAGTAAACTTGGAGAAAATCATCCATTTATACAATTATCCATTATTTGCTTCTCATTTTCTCTTAAATTAGAATTATATCCATTCACAGGCATAAATTTATGTTGGTTGTTCATTCACACTAACTGTTTTAATGAGATTGCCACGATAATATTAACCCTCGCGGAAATGAAACATTGCTAATAGTTGATATTGTTATGGTTGACGAAATTATAAATGCGTATCGTTTCTCACCAATCTGTAGTAAATTTATTCTAGCGAATTTGAACTAGCTTTTTTCCATTTTAGTTCAATTGGAACTCTGCACTGTCTAACGTATTGGATCTTATTTAGATTATCTAATTTGTATTCTAGATAAGGTCCAAGTGGTGTGGTGTCAATGTATATACCAAGTTTTTTCTAAGAGATCAGTTGAGTTTTGAAATGTATTGTAATGTCATTTAAAATATTGCCTCACAACCTTTTAAAACTAAACATTACACAAAACAATCTTAACTAATTATTAAGATGTGATTAATATGATGACATATAGCCAAACAATTGTGTAATGTGTTGCAATATTCAATATATACCATATTTGCAAATACTATTTCTATTGGGTTGTCCATTGTCATTGTTGATGCAATGAATTGAATGACATGGGAATATTGTTTACTTATATAAGGGATAAAGTAAAGCTTAATACAGGAGCCAATTGGAGATGTGCGCGGGGCCTCGTAATTAATACTATGTAGAGTAAGTGCCGTCACTGCTGACCACCCCTGAATTTCACTCTACAAGATGTATCATATTATTAAAATCATCTAAATTTGCTTGTGCATACATAACTACGTATAAAGATATACAATAATGTATATATATATATATATTATACGTATATTAAATATAGGATCGTTAAACTATTTTGGCTGTACATTTCTTATTTATAAAAAATACAACAACATACTAATATTTTTGTATGTTATCTCACATTGTAACTCCTGACTTATTATTAGATAATAAATCAATTTCAAAAAATAATCGCAATAACTAAAACAGCAATAATCCCTATAACTGGACAACACCAATAATAAGCAATTCTTAATATATGTATACAATTTTGTAAAACATATCTAATGGTTTATTACGTATGTCACTGTTCTTTTGAACACATTATGTTGACCAATTTTCGATTGAAACGATGTAGTCAACGATGGTATTTTATAACTTTTAGACACTATCTATATCAGTTCTATTCTGGGCTAAGTGAACTGCATCCTAAAATAGGATTTTTAGGAATAACAACTAAACATAGTATCCAACCATTTTATTCCACCTATTTTTTAATCAACCAAGTCCTTCAAGTTGCAGACAATAAAATTTTGTTGTCATTACAGCTGGGATCGAAATACTGTTGGTATTTTATGCCAGTAACATAATATTGTAAAATATCATCACTAATTGACTAAAAAATTAAAACATTCTTGTTTGCCAATATTAATTTTCCAGGTTATTTTTTGTATTATGCATTGAACATTTATGACTTCGATTTAATTAATTTCTTGAAATTGTATATTCACCTTATTTCTACATTCAATAATTTTAAAGAAATTATATCATTTATTGATTATTAGTCATATATAATATAATAGAAATTTAATTTGATAAAAATATCATGAGATAATTATATGATTTGAATGTTATATGTCATACATAACATTATTATGGTTCCGATTCAATTTAACAATAATTGTAATTCTATTTAGTTGTAATCATCTTATAGCGACCGTCGAGTTACTCTACTTCAACACTCTTGATGGATGGCTTTGGTTTAAAGTTACGAGAAGTTACCTGAGTCTTCATAGACGAGCGATGATTATTTCAATACTTTATTCTGTGATAATATCTGACACATGAGTACATATCTTTTACTCAATTATATACATCGTGAGAACTGAGCCAGGGTGTACTCGCACGTCGCAACTCTGTTAGCGTTACAGTAATTTGCAGGGTCGGCCTAAGATGTTCTTAACTAGTGCAAATTGGATCAGGGCAAGGAGGGCGCGGTACATTCCGCAGACCCACCCCCACCTGCGTTTACTGGAACCGCTATAGAGCTCCATTTTATTTCTAGTTATTATTATTATTATGTAAATAAAATTTTTGAAAAAAAACTTAATCTTTAATGAGTTATCCTGATGCCACTGACTTCCATTATACTTATAAATATACTTTACGATAAAGATTAATAAGATCCATCTTTCATTCCATTCCAGTTACAATGCAATTAAAAATAGTCTTATTAATTAGATCAATTTATTTCGCTTATTTTAAGTTAATGCAGGCGAAAAAGTTAGTAATTTTTTCATTCGTTCTGTATTTTGTATGTTGAACAATCAATATCGCCCAAGTAGTACCACAAAGAGAACTGGTAGTTCCAATACGATGTCATCCTAGTGAGGGAAATGTACAGCATAATTTTATAATAGAAGTCAGTGCTTGTAGACTAGTAATTTTCACATTTCATTGTAACCCGTTAAATGAATGAATAGGATCGAACGTTAACACTGACGTTAATGTTTTGATACATAAAAAGCATTGGTTATACCGTTATTTATTATTAAATTTTATAAAAAAAATATAAAAATAAATCTCGATCCGAGATTCTTGTACATAAATGTTGTTTAATTTAATAAAAAAAAAAACGATTTTTTTAATAAAGAGTGATGAAACAAGCAGGACGTGACTGATGGTAAGCAACATGCCTGCCACATAACAGCACAGTGACACGCTGACACGCAGCTTTTGGAACACTCGTCCAAATTATCACCTAGCACTGCAGTGGGCTCGTCACCCAGAGTTCTAAGATGTGGCTCAATTCGCATAATATCAGATTCTAAAAATATTAGATATCTCTAAGCCCACTAATTACACAGAACTGCACATTACTGCTTGGCGGTAGAATAACTGGCAAAGGTGTCGTAGGTACTTCCCCAGGCATTACAATAATTCTGTAGAAAAACTATTTTCGTACAAAAAATTAAACCGATTTCAAAACCACAAATAGGCACTCGAAAGCGAAAAAAATTAAAATCATTATAATAAGCGCTTCTCACTTATCTATCTATATGAAATCCTAAAGTGAAATGTTTATTGGATAAGTCCGATTCTGTTAAAACATCGTGCGGAAACCGACATGTACCTACCTACTATCTTTAGATGTGTTTTCCACCAACCCGCACTGGACCAGCGTCGTGGAATAGCCTTGACTCTTTGTGAGAGAAGACACACACAAGGTAAGAAGCAGTGGCAACACAAAATTTAGAGTAGGCTGTTTATGCTATGCCGATATCTATACTAATATTATAAAGCTGAAAAGTTTGTTTGAACGCTAGGATCTCGGGAATTACTGGTCCGAATTGAAAGATTCTTTTTCTATTGGATAGTCCATTTATCGAGGAAGGCTTTATAGGGTAAGTGTACCAGTGAATGAAAGAAAGGTGTTTTTTCCCAAAAATAAGAAAATTAAGCATTTCTACCAGAAATATTTTCATGCTTTTCGGTGGTAACACTATTTCGAAAATGAAAATACTAATTCTGATGAGATAAATAGCTCACTTGTAAAATAGTGTCGAGGTAAAGTTCACATGAGGTAGGAAGAAATATTTTATATGAACAATAATTTAGAAGCCAGGTATAGGTAAGAATTTGCTATTTTTATCGTAGATTTGTAGGCGTAGGATTTAAAGATTTTACCGTGATTTTTACTAAAATAAAGGTTATATGTGAATCAATGCTTGCACTTCCTTTTATACAATTTTATTCAGTTTTGTAACTAAATTTTGAATAAAACACGTGTTCATGGACTAGGTCAAGAAATTGCAAAAATCCTACTGAATGAACGGCCGTTCATTCACTGGGACTTTGCATATTTTTTTTTTTTTTATGTAAACTAACTTCGGCTGATGGTTTTAAAATCGTTTTTACATATTACGTTCCAAAAATGATTTCAAATCTATTGGCTAGTGTTGGAACATAGGTGTTCATTCATTGGTTTTTAAAACCCAGTGAATGGACTATGAAAAAACTGACTATTCAATTATTGGTATTTTAACTTTTATTGATCCAACGAATGAACGGATTCAAATTACTTTAATATGATAAAAATGTTTAGTATTATGTACCTATCATCATGGTGAGCCGATGGCCCATCATGCTGAGTCGACATACGGACCTCTATATTATATTTATACAATTAGTTTTCTACTGTTTTAGACCCGTATGATGGAGCCCATAAAAACGTCATATAGGTACTAGATTTCGGCATACCCAAGAGACACTATAGAAAGCACTTAATGCTATAATGAACGGTAAAACTAGTATAAATAAAAGGCAAGCAAAGCATATAACATACCAAAGTCAACACTATACAACAAAATCAACAACAAAGTTCCATGGCAACGAAAAATGGGCCCAATGTCGGAACTATCGCCCGAAGAGATTTCCTCTGAAAATCCCTCTATTATAAATTCCAAAGACAAATCGGTTTCGATAGATCCCTTCATACATGATGCTGCTGAAACATCCAAAACTATTTTTCGAGAGGTAAAAGGTGTCGGTAGTGCCTTGGGCGATAAAAGTTTAGATACATCAAGTTCTCTTTGGACTCCAACTTGACGACTACCTTAAAATACAAACCAAAAGGAAAAAACAATAAAGAAAGAACCCATGCCAATCGAATTAACAGGACGGAAATTTAAAGACTACCTAAGTGGTAGCAGACTACCTAGGTGGTAGTACAGCCCTAGATTTTGGGGGCGGTCACCAGTATAAATACAATAAACAGAGTAATACTACTTCACTAGTAACTCCACGATTTTACCCGCGTAGTTCCCGTTCCAGTTTGTTTTCCCCGCGTTAAACAATAGTCTATGTACTATTCGATATTTAGATTTTTATAATATATACGGTTTTGGGGGGTCATGTTCCCTGTGACCCCCCCTCCCTTCGGACCGCGCATGCTGTGATACTGCCAAGGTCGACAGCGTTCTCAGGAGGGCCGTGTTATCACCTGTATCGTTTTGAATTTAAATATGTGTAGGTATATTAAAGAATAAGTATCTGGTTATTTAAGGAAATGGATATTACTGGTAAAATTTAGTATACAGGGCGCCGGTGCAGAACCTTCTACTTCTACCCGCTATCTCAAAAAGAGTTTTGTAGGGGCTGGGGCTTTAAGTAGATGGAGTTAATCCGGCGACGGGCATTCCTTTTGAAAATTTGTAACCAAGGGTCCAACAGTTGACAATCTAGTCTTGTCTTAATTAATTGGGCGTTTCAAGAGGCAAAAATACCTGTCAAAGACAGTTCCCAATTTCGCCGAACGTGGCGCCACTGTTTTATTTTGTTAGAGAAATTTCACAAAAACAACAGTGGTGCCACACTTGGCGATATTTAGAACTATCTTTCACACGTCTTTTTGCGTTTGGGCAGTGACACACCAGACAGTATTTTTTGGCGTGGGTAGGTAAAACTGGAGTTGCGCTAGACATGGATAAGACTGTTAAAAAAACTATCGACCATCTCGATATTTTCCAGTCGTCATCATCATCATATTGTCATTTTAACTATAATATTTTCAGCTGATATTAAAGTATATATACGATATGTCTTTACAGAACTGATATTGAATAGTGGAAATCATAACAAATATTACGTTTTGAAGTGATAACTTCATTTGACGCACAACACACATATGTTTCATGGGCTGTGAATGAAGCTCATCGTCACGCTCGTAAATGAAAGAAATCTTCGGGTGAACTCGGAACTAATACATGAGTCATAAATACCTAGTAAAAGGTAAGTTTTATACTAAAGTTTACTATAGTCCGTTCGCGTTAAGAAAATAGTGAGTCATCTGTGCAACTACAGGATAAGGGTGTATTCACAGTAGAGTAAAAGTACAATTTTTTTTTAAACATTTAATCATTTTAATGGAAAAAATTGTCTTAAAATGACTTAAACCACTAATCAGTATCGCTAGATTCTTCAGTTACATTTATTATGAAAGAATTTTGTTCTATGTGTTCCATGACGTCATCCAAATGCCACATGGTATTTTCTTCTCGTATCACGTGGTATTTCATTAATAATTCTTTTTTTAAGTAAGTCATGTCCATGGATTTGCCTTTGCTTTGAAGCTAATCTATTATTTGCTGTTTGTTCCAGCTGGTTGTTGGTATTTTTTCGACTCTTACCGAATGGTAGGGAGCGTTATCCATGACAACCACACTTCCTGGTTCTAGCTTAGGCATATTAATGGATGCCTCGGTATCTTGGCAACAATGCACTTTCGGGCAAAAGTTATAGAAACTATTATCGTAGAAAATAACATTTCGCATCTTTTGTTTTCTATTTATCGAACCAATTAAGCTGATATTTTAAGAGTTATCGGCCGCAATATAACAATTTTTTTTTTTTAACTTTTATAGGTTTACACTTGACCGCCATCTCGCCTGATGTTAAACGATGATGCGGTCTACGATGAAGCGTGTTTACCAAAGAAGACACAAAGATTGTAACTATCGGGAAAAACCCTCTCAGGCAACGTATTCCACAGCCTAGACGTTCTTATCACAAAAGTAGAGTCAAATCTCTTCGTTCGTGTCTTTGGAACATCAACCATGAAACGATGTCGCTTTTTCGAGCTACGAGCATTCCGATAGAAAAAAGGGCAAGGTGGTATTAGATCGTACAAATCAGTCGCACACTCTCCGAAGTGGATCCGATAAAAAACCGATAAGCTAGCAATTTTCCGGCGATGTTCGAGACTTTGCAGTCTTTTTCGCACGAGAATGCCATTGCCTATGAGCCTTTTAGAACAAAATTAAAAATTTTGACTAACCCCCGACTACCTCAGATTTGTTATCCGTACAACATTCTACTAGTCATGCCCTTTCATTTCATACCCATATTAAGGGAGTTGTGAAAAATGAAATGTATTTCGCCATTTTGTGGAAGCGGCCATCTTGGATTTGAAATTTGTTATAGTGCAATGTATTCTACTAGTCAAGCCCTTTTGTTTGATACCCATATTGAGGTAGTAGTGAAAAAATAAAATATAATTCGCCATTTTGTGGTGGCGGCCATCTTGGATTTGTTTTTTTATATTGTATAGTATTCTACTAGTCAAGCCCTTTCATTTGATACCCATATTGAGGTAGGTTGTGAAGAAATATTTTGTCCGCCATTTTGTGGCGGCGGCCATCTTGAATTTATATTAACCAAACATAGCTAAGAACATCCGCACGGATATTAACTTTCAAATAAAAAAAACCGCATCGAAATCGGCCCATCGGTTTGAGCTCTACGGTGCCACAGACA
>JADLOZ010000250.1:0-25000 GCA_017562165.1 Ectropis grisescens | reverse complement strand
ACTTTCAATGATTCGTTAGCAAAATCATTAGGAGATGTAATGTCGGCGCATTGTAATACGTGTTTATGGTTATTTAAATGATTTATTTTTATTGATTGTTTTTGCCTTGTTGCGAGACAGAAAATAATGATGGCTGTATGAATAAGGCTACCATTATCGTCTGTTATTTCGAAGGTGAACGCTGCCGCGTTATTTGAGCGTTTGGTAATGGAGTATGTTACAAGAAAATGAGTTGTCATGTAGGTTATGTCGGGATATTCATCATTCTAGGTCCGTTTGTAGACAAGTACGGGCAACTGCAACTTGGTAGTGACTGATGTATGCAAATTTGCAACCTTATCGATCGTCGATTGTCTGTTACGTTAGTTTTCGATCGTTCATGAGAACTGATGAGGTATGCATCTTCTGAATCATCTGGTATTTTTTCAACAAATTAATTAAATATACTATTATATTTGTGTGATGAATTCAAACATTTTTACTGTGTCTGGGCGTTTCTATATATAATAGGTAAGTATGTATACAGGAGACATTGCTTACAAACATGAGATTTCCTTTCTGTATTGTCAATAAAGCCTTGGAAAAGCCATTCACGTGATTGATTTTTTGTATGCATGAATATAGAACTTTAAGATACAATGATAGTCATTGGAATAAAAGCTAGAAATGAAAAAAAAACGAAAAAGAAGAAGACTTTGATCTGCAGACTATTATTTTATTTTCTTTTGTATAAATTAAGACTAAAACAAATTGCTTTGCCAGACCTATTGCATGCCTCTAGAAGAAGAGGCCAGTTTGTATCGGTCAACTTTTAAAATGTTTTGTATCGTCTTATCTTACCTGAAAACAGCAATAAAGAGTTTTGTATTTTCATTTGGATGAACCCCAACGATTTAAACTTAAATATTCATTCCGTGCCTACATTTTCACTTTGGACTCTACGAAATTGAAACAATGATGTCTAATTATGAAAAGTATTTAATTTAGGGTTTTAAGAGATGGCTTGATATCAGAAATATGTTTTGCATATGAATAGAACAATTTTATCTATTATGGATATACAAAATAAAGCCTATTTGGAACGAATCGAGGGGTCGAGATCAGCAGTCGCAGTCTCCCGATTAGACCAGCCTAACCTCAATATAGAAATGTAATGGTCTGGTGTAACCACGGATATCCGTGGGTATAACACATAAGCTATCTTTGTCCCGGGAAAATAACGGGATCGCGGACTACGCGGGTAAAACCAAAGAGTGCAGCTAGTAAGATTATAAAATACTAGATATCCGCCCCGGCGTTGCCCGTGGTACATTATATAGTACTCATCCGGATCCCGTACATATACAACGGTGAAAGAATGACTGAAATCGGTTTAGTCAATCCTGAAAATATCGCTTTCAAACAAAACACCTCTTCAGCTACCTGCAACGCCACCTGTCGGAAAATGGTTGTACCAACACAGATTTAGAAAAAAAAGTTGATTAGCAAATGTTTTATATTCAAGCGGTATGTAATTTGTGATATTCAATGACGCAATCTTAGACACATGCTGTCATGTGTCATGTCAAAGCATGAAACGTTCTAAAACTCTCAAAATGGAATATTTTTTCCCGATTTTGTTACATTCTTGATTCATGCTCCGCTTCTATTAATAGTAGCGTTATTTTCTATAGCCTATAATAGCCTTCCTCGATAAATGGACTATCCAATAGAAAAAGAATCTTTCAATCCGGACCAGTACTTCCCGAGATCCTGGCGTTCAAACAAACAAACAAACTCTTCAGCTTTATAATATTAGTATAGATTTAGAAAATTTCGTCTATCAATAAGAAATTATAAGTTATATTTTACAAAGCAAGTAGTTCATTCAATAGATTCATCACGATGTTAAAAATAGCTCGTATTTAGAATCTTCTGCGTAACCCTGTATATATATAGTTCCCCATTTTGGCATTGTTATTGCAAATTTATTAATCTGCACACTCATCGCCAATAATGGTATGAATAATATCTTCATCGATTCTTAATTGTACTTTAAACCCGAATTAAGTGCATTAAATCTCTCATTACAAGCAATAACAAAGAGAAAATTACATGAAAAGTTGCCAAATTAAGAGATCAAAAGGCCATACATAGCTGAAAGGAAAGAAGTCCTTCAGAAAATCCAAGCTTAAAAGTTTACTACCCGTTCACATTAAAACAAAGTTAAAATATTTTGTCGATACAGATCAGCGAAGAAAAAGAATAAAGTCAGGGTTAATACATAACCACTGTTGATTTTAAACTTTTATCGCGATAATTTGATGAAAACATAGGACTATTCCTATTATTTATTATTTAAAAACTATTATACCATTTTATATTGAACAAATGAACTAGTTAAAATACACACACAAACAGGAGAACGGCAACTGAAACAAATGTGATAACTCCAAAGTGCTATCAAGAATTCGTCGTCAAACATTGGCCTATTCCGCAACATGAAAATATGTAGGTAAACGTCGAAATTATTTCAATCCGTACTTTGGAATGTGGATGCATTACTTAAATCAATGTGAAAGAACCCTTAATAACAATTGTCGCAAATTCCGGGTAATAAAATTTTACAATTGTAACCCCAAAACCGGCGCAGATCGAATCTTGATTGCTTTATCAATTCTTACTGCCCAAGGCAAAACTTTTGGTAATTTCTTTCGCTTTATAATTTAGTGCTTAATTGTTGGTAAAAGGTAGCTTTGTGATGGGTTGTTATTGGGATTAATTATAGCTTTGTTAAACTAGTTCAAACATGTATTATATCTATAGTAATAACTAACACTTTAGTAATATGTAAATTTTATGAATAAAATTTATCATGAAAAAAAATTAGTATTAAAATATGCAATTTTACAGTTTGTTATGAACACGGGTACATCTTGCGAAAATAAAGCAAAACTTAAGGATTCTTTATTGGTATTGTATAATAATATTGGTATGGGTAACCACACTTGTTAGGGTTCCGTAGCCAAATGGCAAAATACGGAACCCTTATAGATTCGTCATGACTGTCTGTCTGTCTGTCTGTCCGTCCGTATGTCACAGCCACTTTTCTCCGCAACTATAGTAGATGTAATCTGTAAACCGCATTAAGATTTTGATACAAAAAATAGGAAAAAAAAACAAAAAATGTTAGGGGTGTCCCCTACATAGAACTGAAACTCAAAAAAATTATTTGTTCAATACCCTACGTGTGTGTGGGGTATCTATGGATAGGTCATCAAAAATGATATTGAGGTTTCTAACATATTTTTTTTCTTAACTGAATAATTTGCGCGAGGGACTCTTCCAAAGTGGTAAAAAGTGTGTAACTTCTAAAATAAGAGAATGATAAAAATAAAATAAAGTGTATGATGTACGTTACCATGTAAACTATCAACCAAAATTGGTTTGAATGATATCTAGTAAGTAGTTTTATTTTATTACGTCATAAATTGAATATTGTTAAAACACTGATTAAAGTAACAACGAAGTACAAGAGCTTTTGTATTATGTTACTTGCTGCTACGGAAGCCTTCATGGGCGAGCCCGACTCGCACTTGACCACTTTCATTTTTTGTGCTAATTTGTACAGAGTAAATAAATAAATATTGGTGGACATTTCACACACAACACCATCTGACCCCAAACTAAGCAAAGCTTGTACTATGGCGGCCAGAATAGAGTATTACATAGTTTATTTGAACAGATTTATATGCAAACACATCATATTCTTAACTGACTCAATTTCAGGTGGAACGATAACTTTTTGAATAATTTAAATAACTCTAATTTAAAAACCCCAACTAAAATAAGACATAAAATAAGACACCCCTAAAAAATTTTGTTATTTTATATTTTTTGTATCAAAATCTTTTTGCGGTTTACAGATTACATCTACTTACCAAGTTTCAATAGTATAGCTTTTATAGTTTTGGAGAAAAGTGGCTGTGACTTACGAATGGACAGACAGACATGAGGAATCTATGAGGGTCTCGTATTTTGCCATTTGGCTACAGAACCCTAAAAAAAATTATAATCTGATACAATATACACTTGGGTGATTGAAACGAATCTAATGATATCTTAATCGTCAAAATCTATCCAGCCGTTTGGAAGATACGTTGGAATAAAAAAAAATACAAACATAAAAGATACGCGCTTTTTACAGCCACTGTGAAAAATATGGACTACTTGAGACCAATCGAAATTTAAAACTGTAAGGGTGTTTTAAATAACTTAAAAAATTCATAAAGTCGCATAAAAAAACGGAACATCGAGATGCATCTGCAACGGTAATTCATCAAAATGGCACGCAACTTCTTTCATAATTAATCCAGACAATAATTACCGTAAAGTGCGTCCGGTTATAGAAGTAGAGTTGAAATATGTAGAGGCGGTACCAGAAACTTCTGAAGCTAAAGTCCACTCAAACGTTACGAGGTACCGAAGTTGTGTGCGAAGATAGGTTGTTAGGTAGATAGAAATAAAAACTTTTACAGCTGGTATTTTTCTTTCATAGCTGAGATGCCTCGCACAGTTAAAGAGAGCACATACAAAAGAAAAAAATGGCAGGCATAGGAACTGCCAATAGAAGGGAAAATTTATAAATCAGAATTTGGTAGTTTACTTTGAAAACCTGGCGCGGCGCGTGACGTAGAGTTAGATTCACAGCCCACGAAAAATCTGTATGAACCGCACCAAAATAAGTTTTCACTTCAAAAAATCATTACACATAATATATAGGTACGCGAAAAAAAGATAGATTTTAAAAACAAATTTATTTTTTTATACTACATACATTAAAGCTTTCATAGAATCGACTTGTGTTTAATTAAGTAAATAATACAAAATGTTGATGTCGTATTTTTTACAAATAATCAACACTTCTGTGCTTAATTGAAACAGTGTCACGAACGAAGCTATCATCCACAATTTTCTGAATTGTTTTATCTCTCACTCATATTTTGCATGATAAAACTATATAAGTGTTTTTTAAAGACACTTTTGATTATCTTTCATATTATAAACCCTTAGTAAGTATTAAAGTCAAGAAGCAAAAGTGTTTTCGTCTGGGAGCACTAACGTACATAATTAGAATGTGAAGTTTTCCTTTTCCTGACTCAAACTGTGTCTAGCTTAGGCATAAGTTCGACCGGCTTGCCTCATTGAATTTCACGTTCGAAGTTAATTTTCCAATTCAAAATTCAAGATCGATTTGCAAGGCAGCCTTGCCTCTTCTGTAGAACATGTACTTCTATGGTAACGGCCGGAGTGCGAGGTGTCTTACAGACAGGCAATATCACGCTCTTTGTGCAGCTTCAAGTGCCGGCGATTCGGCTGTCTTCTTCACCCGACACCACTCATTAAGTTTGCATGTCTGTCCAGCGCCGAGATTATTGCAATTATTTAAATTCACACCTTTGAAACGCGAAAAAACCTCTTTTTACATTTTAATGTTTCGTAAGCGCAGGGAAATGACGTCTCATTCGAAAGGTGTAATTAGGGACAACCTTGGGGCTCAGGGTTGTGCCAGATTTATGCACTTCTGACATTGTGATGTTGACGCGATAATTATGCGATGTTTCGACATTACGAACGAGCGCGCACTCCCGTAATTATGTAGAGTCAATATTTGTATTGTTCTAATCGCTTAAATGGAATTGGATAGTCTGATTGTGGTTATGAAAACGCAGCTGCGCGCTAGATTTGTTTCGTTTGGATTGGAGTCATCTGAAGAGATGGGCATTACTCATAGGTATTGGACTTATAAGGAACGAACAATAGGAAGGCGATTACGATACTTAATTCCAGTTGGATGACCAATGTAGCCAATATCTGACTTCGGAATATTTAGAGATTTACGGGTTTATGGCGAATATATTTGATCAATCTGGTGTTATCTTCTTCATCTGCATAAATATTAAAACCACGAAGGTAGGAAAGTGCCATGGTTTAGAAATCTAACTCAAATAACTAAAAAGCTTATCCCTGGCGCTCTTTACGTTTAGCAACTTTTCGGACTGGTTACTGAGATATCCTTGGATCGAAAAAGCAACGTCACGTCGTGGTAGATATTCTAGAACTAAGAGGTTTGACTTCACTTTCGTCTTAAGAATATCCTTTGCCCTGCATGTTGAGCCGTCAATTGATCATAGCTCTATTTAGGTGTAAAAAAAAATTGGTTACCTGTAAAGTCGGTATACGGGCGAAAGTTTTACGTGACAACGACTTTGAGTGGTAAAATAATTTTACGGAAGGGACGCGTGCCTTTCACTTTTTATGTCTGTCTCTCTCGCTCTTAGGCGGGCTAACCATGCCCGAGTGGAAGGGACGCGTGCCTCTCACTCGCTCTCGTTGTGAGCGCATAACGTGAGCGGAGCGTAACGCAGTTTCTTGAAGTGTCACCCGGCAAACCAATTTATAAGACGTTGTCACGTCAATATATATCGGGATTAGCACGAGTTAAACAAGAATTAAAAAATTTGATTAACTCCCGACTACCTCAGATTTGTTATCTGTACAACATTATACTAGTCAAGCCCTTTCATTTAATACCCATATTAAGGAAGTTGTGACAATAGAAATGTATTTCGCCATTTTGTGGAAGCGGCCATCTTGGATTTGAAATTTGTCATAGTGCAATGTATTCTACTAGTCACGCCCTTTTGTTTGATACCCATATTGAGGTAGTACAGAAAAAAATAACATAATTCGCCATTTTGTGGTGGCGGATTTGATATTTTTATAATGAATAGTATTTTACTAGTCAAGCCCTTTCATTTGATACCCATATTGAGGTAGGTTGTGAAGAAATATTTTGTCCGCCATTTTGTGGCGGCGACCATCTTGAATCGATATTAACCAAACATAGCTAAGAACATCCGCACGGATATTAACTTTCAAATAAACAAGTGCCACAGACAGACGTCTGTGGCACCGTAGAGCTCAAACGGATGGACCGATTTCGATGCGGTTTTTTTATTTGAAAGTTAATATCCGTGCGGATGTTCTTAGCTATGTTTGGTTAATATCACACACACACACAGACAGACAGACATCGACGTCAAACTTATAACACCCTTTTTTTGGTCGGGGGTTATTAAAAATAAACTAACCATGCGCTGTCGGTTTATTTTGAAATAAGGACAAAGTTCCAACCAACACTAATATACATTTATTTTTCTTGAAAAAAATACTAACTTCAACCTTGTTTTTAAGCAACAAACGCATTTGTAATTTTCAGCTATTTTATCATTTTTTACCGCTTCATTTTAAATACCCTCGAGCATTCCATTACAAAATCGTGCAAATAATAAATTAATCCTGCTAAGACACGTTTAGCTTCCGCGTACCCTTTAAGCCTCCGACTCCTGTTATACTTATACCCTGCGGGCGCAACAAGCCTTTCTGAGCGGACATCATGTACACCAACGAACACTATCAATTGCATTGGACACACCCAGGCTATGGCTAGGCCCCATTATAGGCTTAGGTACACAAAGCCTTTGATAAAATGGTGTAGGGTTTTAGTGTTTATTACATAAACATTTGAAATGAAATTTGATTTTTCGAGTAATCTTCGCGCGAATAAGGGTTCTTGAGGGGCTCGCCGTGGACGAATATATCAAGGAGGACTATAAAATATAGTGTCAAAATATGCTTATGCTCGTAGTATGCTGTTGTAATGCACAATGGTTGAGTTGGTGAACTGGTAAACTTAATAAATTACTAAACTGAAATAGTAGTATGACTCTTTAATATAAGATGTTTTATCTCTAAGCCCTGTAATTTCACTGGAAACATTACCTTCAAACCAGAACACAGATACGCAAATACGGATTTGTATGGTACTCGTAAATCATGATTCAGAGGACATTTTTTGTAAATTTTATCTACATTGGTGAAGTACTTTTTAAAATATGAAGAAAAACCTAAAATTCACTATCTTTTATCTATAGCTTATGAAATTTGGTCGACTGTCTGAATTAAATTTTAAATTTAATTCGGTTGTTTTTTTTCGAAGAGCATAAATTATATTCATTTCATTCAACTATGCTACAATAAAGAATTGCTAACTTTTAGTATGAAAATAAACGGCATCACCGCTAGCTCGTATTAACATTTCGATTAAAAGATTACACGACGTTCGAATAATACAAATCTGTGGATCATAACAAAATAAATGGCATTTGAATAATCTCGCGTGATTGTCATCTAAACAAATGGCCACATCGTGTTGGGCCCTCCTCTCTTCGTTGCGTATCTCCTGTCAGGAAAGAAGGTTAGAACCTTTGCTAGTAAAATATCTTAAACAAACCAGGTAAGAACAAGTCTTGTGAGAAACTTAAAACTGTTGGTCAGTTTTTAATAAATTTTAAACTGAAACATGATGAGCAACAACTAACAAATGCAAAAATAATCTTGAAAGCTAATAAACGAATAGGCAATAATACATCTAGAGAAATTACAGGGCATATAAATACGAGTATATACTATTCTACTAACATTATAAATGTTAATGTTTGAATGTTCCTTGCGAACAAATATCGTTGAAATTTGATTGGGTTGGAACAGCATTAGATTATAGCCTGGAATACATATGCTACTTTTAATCCTACATAAATTACAGTTTCAAGAAAACCGCGGGGGGCTGCTAGTCATCTCATATCTCTGGGTGACTAACGCAGTGCATTGCTAGACAGTTTACACAGCTAGTTAGCTAGACAGATTCAGACTCTTCATCCTCAAAAAGTTGAGTGTCACTATGTTATTATAGACAAATAATGTTGTTTACCATGTGGAGTATGTTTTGCTCATCCTGTGAAACACAAGTAAAATTTTGATTTAAAAACCACTTATTAAAGAAAAATTCAACCAATGAATCAAAAAACAAATCACAGAGTAGAAGCAAGACACGAATAGAAGATGAAGAATCAGATGAAATAATTAACACAACCGTTTATTCGGTTTGTGTTTGGTTTCGGTTTAGCCAGAAATGAAAAGCAGACGAAGGAGAAGATTTTAAACAGCTGACTATTATTTTATTCACTTTTTTTTTAAAGTATTTAGTACGAGTATTAAAACAAAAATTGTTCCTGCCAGAGGTATTGTACATGCCTCTAGAAGAAGAGATCAGTTTGTATGGGTCAACTTTTAAAATGTTTTGTATCATCTTATTTTACCTGCAAACAGCAATAAAGATTTTTGTGCTTGTATATTTGTCACACTTGAACCGCGGTTATCAAAACGTATTCAGCAGAAATCCGTTCGCTGTTATCAGTTAACGCAGCCTTGCCTCGTCTAAAATATATGACTAGTATTCCTTTCACTAGCACAACAGTGCCGCATTCATAGTTCAAACGATTACTTCTAATAGTAACTCATTAAGAGCCATTAACAAACAATAATTGTGCTTCTTTAAAATGATCTTTGCTACTCAAACTTTCAAGACATCTTTTGGTACCTTGTCATAATAATTAGTTTGCCTTTTGTAAAATTTTACTTGTAGAAATTTTGCTATAAATTCATTTAGACTCAGTTCTATCTAGATAAACGCGCATTATGAGAGGTTGTGCTACAACAGCATTGTAGCACATTGTATGAAAGAAAAACAAAGATGATGTTCTTTTTATGTATTAGCCATTTCATATAACCAGGAATCATTCACATCGCTATCCAAGCGTAGAATACATTACTGCCTTTTGTTTGTTTGTCTCTGCAATCTAGATAATATCTAATTATGTTCTCCTTCAGGCTTTCATAGTTGTTGTTTCATAATGTAATTATCAATTCATAATTGAAATTGTAATTGTCGAACCGTAATCTTATGATTAGATGCATGTCTATATTGAAGTTAGATTCGAACTGAATTACCGTATCGGATTTTGATCGCAACAGCTTATCCGGTATAATTAAATCCCCCTTTACAGAGATTGCAACATCCAGTTGCGCGCCGAAAACCAGCGACGCGTCCTTGGGAAGGCCTATCCTATACAACATTTTTCAAATTATTTTGAATGTTTTTTGAACAATTTCTGACTAATGGGACTTTAATAGAAACTGCAACGTGGTTTGCTTAGAACAGGTCATTAAGTGTACATATTAGGTCAAAGTGGACTTACGAATTTATCCATAGTATGAAGGTTTACACCACGATCCCTCTGCTCAACTGAAAGACTCGGACTGAAGTACATGGTACATAATAGAAACCGTCCTGAGAGGAAAATACGAATGATATATATATATAGGTATCTATAGCAGGCACACCCCAGACTAGCCGGTGGTCGCAACGATTATTATCTAAATCTTCCCCTTAGTATTTCAATGCATACATTCGAACATCCTAGTTGAGAGTGATATAATCCGAGTGAAAATTCTTAGGATAAATGTACTTTAAGGCGGAATGCATAGCTACGACCTCTTGATGTAGTTCCAAGGGAGTTTTATGTTAAAAGAGAAATTAGATAAATTTGTGGAAAAACGAAATATAGAGGCACTTTTCTACTTGTCACATAAACGGCTTCAGTCAATTAATGTACAAAACTAGTTTTATGCATTAATGCATTTTGTTAACTTAAGATAAAAAAATAAATAAACGAACTGTCATTCAAATATCAGTTATTAGTACCTAAAGAAACTGATAACGCAAATCCAGTGCAATGTCTTGAGTCATAAAGCAGTCTAGTGTCACGACCCTTCATATCGCTATCGAAAGGATCGGTCGGACTCCGAAGGCCGCACTATCGATTCGGCCGACATACCTAACTACAGTGATAAGGTATCGTTGTCACTGAGGGCGGCGGCCAGTTTGTAAATATCCTTCGTGATATAGTGCGCCGTGAAGCGACGAGCTTTCGAAATTGGAGCACCAGTTGGTAGCGCGTGCCTCAATCTGCTGATAAGTAATCTATGCAGTGTTTGCAACTATGCTGATCCAAAGACAAGCTTGAAATAAAGGAGCGAATAGTGTTTTGTTCCTTGTGGAAGCTTCTACTACTAAATAGAGGAAGGCTACTTTCTGCTACTACTATTAAGAAAAATAGATGCGATTATGCGATAGATCATCAGGTTGCTGGAGGCATCACACTGCATGGAAGTGCTGAAGAGTGTTTATTTGATTCTTTAAATATAAACGTTTAGTCAAGGGTGTTGAGCTAAACCCCGTAAAACGTTTGAATCAAATCAAATAAGTTTAGAAAAAAACCGCGTTTATGACATATATCTATTGAATTCAAAGGAGCAAACGTTAGGTTCTGTAATACATAACTCTTTTTTTGTCTACATTCGTAACTATCCAAATTTATTTTAAGTACCATCATATTAAATTTAAATTACCTTTGATTTTCTACACTGTAAGAGTATGAGTTTTATTTTCAATACTGTTATTTTAGTGTAGGCCTTTGCTCATTTCCATTTTTTGAGCAAACGCAGGAAGCATGTCATCCTGAGTTTACAGTCATCAAATGCAAATAAAAAATATCTAGTAGTTTGAAGCAGAAGCCGACTTCAAAATAGTGAGATTGTAGGTACCCATGAGTATTTTTCATCCACCAACCTACACTCAGGCAGTATGTTGGATCATGACCTTGACTCACTCCTTGTGAGAGAAGACCCCAATTTCCAGAAGTGTAAACATAAAGTATGGAAAGATTATGCTAACAATAAAATCATAATATTAATGAATTCAAATTAGCTATATTACCAACAGTTTTGTCGTAAATATCCCACTTGCATTTCCTTTCTCTCTCAATGTAGCACTGTGACCCAAATACGCTTCGTTATAACGTACCTACCTGTACAAATAACTTTTCTTTATTTCCTGGTAATTAAAGGTCACTTTATCGTTGCAATTAAAACTGAGATTATTTGAGATTTTTAATAATTAACCAATAGATAAGAATTGAGGTCAGTTCACCCGTTCACCTGTCTTCATTTGAAAACAATCACGACTGAGTGATTTAGGTGACTGTCATGTTATCACTCAAAACTTATCACTCATAAACGCAATATTCATATATATATCAATTTTATAGTGACATTTATATTTTATAGCCTATAAACATTTGCATAAATTGTATGGGCACCGAGCACTGTCAAAAAACTTTTAATTTATGAATAGTTTGAATCTATCAGAGTTCAATCAGTACACTCATGTAACTTGAATATAAATTACGTATAAACTTATGAACCTTTTCATAATAAATTTTGCTTACTTTAAGCACTTAAAATATAATGTTTTATTGAAAAAAAAAACATTACAAAACTGCGCATAATATAACGGAAGTTCAACGCACTATTCAGGTACAAAAATTAAAATAATTGTCTGTACACTGATGAAGGTCTAGAGATAATATCAAACTATAGTCTAATTGGTTTAAGGTATTGTACATTGGCTTTAGCTTTGTTATTCAGCGCTCAAAGCTCCGCAAACATAAGCCTTTTAAATTATTCAGTAAAGTCAAAGCCGTATAGAAATTTTCGACGTTTGCAATGTCAAACGAATTCAAACAAATAAATTAGAGCTCCAGTCAAGTTTTGTGGTAGAGCAGTCACTTACTAACAAATCAATAGGTAATTTAATATGTACAAAAAACGCCAAGCCTACTTCACAATTTTTAAGGATTTAGTTATTAAATTTCTAACTGTGTACTTAATTACTAAGAGCACGATATAGGAATTTAAGGCCATCCCAAAAACGAATAAGTGTTCTAATCGTGCTGACACAGTGAATGGTGGTATAGGGTAGCTACTCCAAGTTCCAAGCCTAACTTAAATCTAGCCCAAAAATCAACCGCTATAATGCAGGTCATCAGTGAAAAAGAAAACTACGCTAAAAACAGTTTTTCACTACACCATCATTTCAATAGTCAGATTCAGATCATTTATTAACCATTACAACATGTTAGTTATACAACGTACGTCATGGATACAGGAATAATCAATACTAGAAACAGATATACTCAAGTCGGTTCTTAAGAAAGCATATTTCTGTAATTACAACTTTGAGTGTCTTGTTTTTGTTGTGATAAGGTAACAACTTCTTAACTTTGATTTCAGGTAGGTCGTTACTTTATCGATTGCATTGAGTGCCGCTAACGATTTCATATTAATATTTAACAGGACACGTTTCGAATACGCGGTAACAGGTATTCTGATATTAATTGACATCTCTTCTTACAAAAACCAGATTGCCTAGACGTCGAGGTAGACTGTTATCACTGTGATTTGATCAAAAATATTGCCCAAACTCAGTTTGAAAAACACAATGTAGTGGCTAGTTTAATTATGTATGCACGTTTATGTACGTGTGTATTTTTAAGAAACTGGTATTCTCAAACGCGGTTAACCCATACACCTACTAACTGATGATAACCTACTAATATTATGAACGATTTGATGATTTTTGCTCAATCACATCGGAACGGCTGAATAAACAGTATTTTTTACGTGAAACCTTACTGTCTGCGGACTCCGCGCTTTTTATTAACAATTACAAAAAAAAAATTATGAACAGTTAAGATGAATGAAATAATAAAGTTTTAACATAAAGAGATTAAAATTTTCCTAATTTATTCCATTCAATTGAACATCGCGTAGGAATATCGCTTGAAGGGTTTACGTAATTATATAAAAGCTACTGTTTGCTGCAGTACGCATACTCGTACAAAAAAAAACATTATTTTGGTGAACAGAAACACAGAACACCATCTGACCCTAAACTAAGTAAAGCTTGTACTATGGCGGCGAGATAGCTGATATAATACTTATGTATATAGTTGTAAATACATACTTATACATAGCAACATCATACAGTACAAAATATTTGAGTTTATCACACAAATATTTGTAATGGATGGGAATCGAACCCACGGCCCCCGGCTTCGCGGACAGAGTTACTACCCACTTAGCCACGAGGTCAGTCAAATTCAAATTCTCGTTATAAATTTGTACTGTAGTTATTAATAACTGCCGATATCCCAATTTACCAAATATTATGCTAAGTGTAGGTATAGGTAGAGTTTCGTTAGTTATATATAGTACTCTTATAAAATTGTTGTCTTTGAACTAACATTTTACGTTGCTTTGTTTGTACAACCTTTATTTTAATTAATATTTTATTATGGTTTTCTTTTCATGGAGTATTTTTTTTAAATCATTGAATGTTATGAACGTTTAGCACGAGTTTAGTGCTAAACAAGCTGCGAACCCGCGCGCGCACTCTTCTTGAAAAAGATCGCCGGACGCGATCGAAACTTGAGTCGGACTGGACTGACTATATTAAACGTGAGTTCCCCTGTATTTATTTAAAATGTGTATTAACCACGTTAGTTTTCATACTATAATAATAATAATTTTAATATACCATTGTAAGGTTCTCATTTTATAGACTTACAAAAACGCCTTACTTCCTGACTTTGACCATAAACCTCACTTCCACCGATACTATACTACCTAAGTATACCGAACAAATGAAGACAAATGAATTGGTACACAAATTAAGCACCCACGTTGAGAGATCAGTTCTTCATTTTTGTCCGGTGCACCTTTATTAATCATGCCATCGGTGATCTTGTGAAATTTATTACCTCTAAGCGAATCTACCTAGAGATTTATCAACGGAATGTGTGGGCTTAGAAGTAGGATTAGGGTAACTAGATATGAACACTTCTGTTTTGGCCACTATACAAACAAAAAAGCGAAAACCGAAATGGGCGATGACAAAACTGTATATTATAGTCTTGCGATATCAAAAATAAGCCACCTTTTTACCCCTTTGCGATAACTGCCAAGTAACTAGTAATTGATAAGTAACGACTTTGGAATTGTTCAGAAATTCAACCGGATTTATGACCTTGTGTCTGGGAATGCTGATCTTCTTACCACTGGACTTCCTCGGCTAATAGGTAAGCTTAATTTTTTTTTTTACTAAATATGTAGCTATATTTCAATCCCATTGTAGTATACTGGTTCTAAATTGACATACTTATTAGTATTATATTAGTATTTAATCAGAATTGTTATAATAGTAAATTTATGTTTTTTCTTTTCTCTCTGTTTGTCTGTTTTATAAGTTTAACGGAAAATGTGTGCACAAGTATATTTGATGAAAATGATAATGGTGTTCGTAATTTTACGCTTTTGTTTTAAAACAGACGTTCTACCTACGTAATCCTAGTAATATTATAAATGACAAAGATTCGATGTTTGTTGCTCAATCGCGTAGTAACTGAATTGAACGAGTTGGGATGAAATTTAGAGCACAGTTAAATTGGAAAAACAAACAAATAACAAATAGGCTACTTTTATCACGGGAAAATAACGAGAACAGAAGCTACGGGGTAAAATGGAAGGGCAATAAAGGGAAAGGGAAATAAAGGGAGGGGGATGGGATAAATTAAAATCATTATTATAAGCGCTACTTACACATCTATTTGAAGTCGGTGCCAGTCAAGTCAAAAAGTTAGTAGATTGATACTATGTAGGCACGTGGTAAGTAGGCACAGGTAAATACCTAGTATCTATCCACTACCTGTTAGACTTGGCTGACCACGACTTCAAATGGATGAGTGAGTAGCGCTTATAACAATGATTTGAATTTATTTTTCGCTTTTGAGAGCTTATTTTTGTGGTTGTGAAGTCGGTTTAATTTTTTGTACAATATAGTTTATTTTACCCTTTTTAGTGTAAAACAAGTTTTATTAATGCATTTACACAATTTCGTATTGACAGGATCGAGTTTCATAACTTTTGTGAAAACTGCACCTACGTCACGTCATCCAGAAAATTGTACGCAAATTTTAGCTTATGGCTCATATTTCAAAAACCATCAGACCGATTTCGATAAGATTTATACAGGACCATTTGGAAAGCATACATATGCGAACACAAAAATAAATTTTAAAATTGGTGCAAATCTCGAGAAATCGGGTATTATGCATAAAAAAAACATTGTGGTCGAATTGATAACCTCCTCCTTTTTGGAAGTCGGTTAAAAACGAAGTGGTGCCATGTCACCATACCAGGTAGGATGGCCGTTTCATCGGATTTTTATAGCCACAACACAATATGCAAAAAAAAACTTCTTTATTATTTATGGTTCGATCATCTGAAAAATAAAGTGGGCAACACAGGTCACGGGTAGGTTTTACCAGTCGTTTCCGTTATAATTATGCTTTTCTTACGGTTTAAGTCTCACATATATTTCATACAATAAATAGTTCATTGATAAGATCAATTATAAATCATATCATATTATATATTATGATAATTGTATTGGAAGCACATAATAGTTTATTGATAAGATCAATTATAAATCATATCATATTATATATTATGATAATTGTATTGGAAGCACATCTAGACAGCGAACTTCTTCGTAATTGCCGTATAATAGAGACGACCGGCCACGACAATTAGCCTACACATATTAATAGTCAAGCTCGACTTAACGTCCGGCTTTCTATCAGTATTTCCATTGGTCATTTAATATTTTTAAATTTCTAATTATTATTAAATAAATTAAATATCGGTGGACAATATTATAATATTTATAAATTTCTAACAATTATGTTTGAAACTGTTTTTATTGCTTCCTATTTCTGATTGATATTTATTCTTCGTCGAGTCATTGGTTTATTAAATTAAGATAATTTATTCGCTATTACATACATTTGGGCATATCATCATAACATAAAAAATCAGTGGGTCAAAACTTACACAATAGTACAAATATTAATTCAAATGTCAGATTTGAATTAAGCTGATAACTCATGAATTCATGATTCATAAATACATTGTACAAAAAAACGTATGTATATACTGAAAATTAAAAATAAACTTATATTTAGTTAAAACAGAAATAATGTATTGGGATCTGTTATTATTTTGGTTAACATCCATTATGAAAACGAACTGAAAAAATGGTTCTGGCGTAAATATCTGTCAGATATTTATAATAATATAATTTTACTGAATTCTAGAACCATTTTATAATTATTATTTTTTAGTTCATATTAAATATATATTAAAAATGTGGTTTATTTTGTATACAAACAGACGAAACAGAGGTACGCCAACTGTTTCATAAAGGAGCCGACATTACGTTTGCATACTTAATTACAACGACGCATGATGAATGAAACTCGACTTCGGAATGCGTGTCCTATGTTATTATTGTTACGAAAGTGAATAAAAAAAACTTGTTAGATTTAAATTACTTTAACAAGTCCAACGATACTTAATTTCAAACGTAACAAAGATAGCTTGCCTAGGGTCTGCGTACAAATTTAACCAGTTTGCGGTCGATGGCTGGTATTTGATGCAGCGCATCTCATTGGCTATACAGCAGAGTATGCTTTCTGCAGACTTTTGGATTATTACTAGGTTAAGTTTTTTCATGTTACATGTCAGTTTAATTGTTGTGTGTTAGCTGTTTTTACTTTGTTTGTATTTACGTTGTTTGGTCATATTTATGATCATAAAATTGTAATCACTGTCAATTTCGTCAGTTACAGAAATATGTATATCTAATCCAGAGTTTCACTAGTGTTCCTGTCATCCAGCGGTCTAAAATGTAATTTTAAGTGGTAAAAGGACCACTAAATGACAATTAAAAGTAATTATGATTAATATTGTCAACTAACAAAACAAAAAGTATCACTTTCATATACGAGGCAAGCAGGAGAAATAGCTCGCTTTAAATATTTTTTCACATTTAGAACAACAATTTGTATATTAATTGTTGTCTCCAAGCCCCTACTCTAGATGGTTGACAAGTATTTACAATTACATAATTATTTCACTTTGTGCTTATGTTTTGAAAGTATTTTTTCTGGTCTGTTATGAAAGCGGATTCATTAGAGATCACTTGAAAGCTTACTATGAGCTTTACATGCTATTTGGTTCTTATAGATTATCAAGTCTCACTCCTTGACAATTATGTCTTTATTTTCATTCTTGCTAACATATCTATGTAAAAAACATACGGAATTACATGCAATATTTTAGACAAAATCAACCCCGAAAAATCAAGTAGATATACAGGTATTTTATACCAATATAGATAGATATAGTCAACAGATTACAGATACCACTTACCACGAACGTTTTATTTTATTTCCGGATCGCATTGTGAAACATTGTTTTATTGTATAGTTTAGGAATTTATATAAGGATGATAAATAATAATCATGACAAAATAAAAGTACCAGAATTTCCAAAAAAGTACGCTATACTTTTGTACTTTTGGTAAATCATTTATTTCCTCAAATATTCTTATTTTTATGTAACTACGTCGCAGTAGGACTCACATGGTTTTTGCTTCAAACTGAACAGTATTTCGTATCTTTTTACAATCTCCTATAAATACCCTTAAATATTTATTTTCTTCTCAGTTAAATACATCATTTTGCAAGCCGATGGTCCCGCAACTTGACACCGTTATCCCCCGAATAATATACCTATTTATATGATGATTTTATACAATAAAGAAGCAGTTAGATTTAGATAATGGTGAAGTTAGTATTGTAATGGGGCCTGCGCAGATCGCCGAGGCTATCTGATGGACCGAACCATATCGGATGCCACTGGTCTAGAATCTACTAAACAAATATGATGATACTTTAGAACTTTGTGTCAATATTTCAAAGGTAAAATGACTTGAATATCGTGTGCAAACCTTTTAATTTTTAATGCGACAAAGGACTAAAATGGGTAGAGATTAACAAAATTTCTGATTTAAAATCAGAAGCTGTATTGGGCACGGATGGTATGGAAACAATAATATTATTAAAGTCAAATGTTTTAGAAATGTACTATAGTGCTTATTTTAGCGAACAATGTTCGAAGTGATGAAGGGTAAGTTAAGTATTGTGCCATTGTTCTGTGATTCTGTTTTAGGTTTTAAGTTCAATTTATTATGTCGAATGAACAGGAAGAGGGTTTAATACGCTTCTTTAAGATCATCCTTATAACTAACAAAAGTTACTCGTATCTTTCCAAATAGACCATTTTAAATCAGGTGAAATTTTATACCTATTGTTATAAAAGTGAAGTCTATTTGGTCGTCTTAGTACATCCTTTAATGGAAAATTACTTTAAAACGACGTTTTTAGACAAACACTGGGTAGAATGCGTTTTAGATAATTTGACTGAAAACAATTTCACATAAATGGTGATTATAATTATAACTCCCTACTCACTTATCAACTTCCGAAAAGGAAAGGAAAAGATTATTTGTTCTGATGTATTTTTCCTTCATTTTTTACCTAGTTGCTCTGTTCAAGACTCATATGAGTGTAACCTTAGAATTTTTCAACATGCATTACACCATCGATATAAACAATCAGATGTACCCTGAGCACCTTAAAATTGGTAATACATTGCGTCAGTGTGTGTAGCGTAAGTAGTTTACACACCACCAATCTACTTGACCCCTAGAATCGCTAGCGGCGAAGTATGCTGTGGTTTTACTTATTTTAATTATTGACAACGAATAGTGGTAGGTAAAACGTCCGGTTTTCACCGCTTTCTGCAAACGACTAGAGCAAAAAGAGTGAGCTCAGTCTTCCCAACAACGACATAATAATGTGCCCCTGAAGTTTGAGAGGGCACGTCCAATGGTTTATTTATATCGATGCATTATACAGATTTAATTTACTGGATTGTTTTTTTTCGTAAGTCGTTTAATTTTTAGGAAAGTTTCAACGCTCCTTTCATTTAAACCAATAAGAGAATGATTATGGCGTCAATAGAAATAATAAAAAACCAATAAGTATATTTCATTACAAAAATGTAAATTAGTGTATTCAGTAGGTTATATACAGTTAAACTAATCCAATAAAAGAGACAAATATGTGTTTAAGTTATGTTTTGAACACAGTTTGTTTGTTTAACAATGTTTTGAGATTACTTCTATAAGAACTTCGTTGTCTACAATATGGCAGTAATACTTATCTCATTCGCCATACTCTACAATGCGAAGCTGCACTGTAACTCAGGATCTTAGGACGCATAAATCTATTAGTGTACATTCCTAACAATCCCTTTACAAAAGTTAAAGTTGGTTATTAAATCAAGAGGCGAGCCACCGCACAATCGTCGCGTGGGCATTTGGACCCGACGTCCCGTGGTGCACATCTGTTTTTACTCGGAGTTAAAAAAAGATGGATGTGACACCGCGATCGACAATCACAAAGATTGTTGAAGAGTTAACTTTTTTATACTTTCTACCTTTATTTCTATGATGAAGAGAAAAGATTTGTACTTTTTACTGAATCTTATTTTTTACTTATAACTTAATCATAACTGTTTTGTGGTTTCTTTAAGGTAAGCGTAGATAGCATGGTCGCATATTATTTTGCGAGTTAACCAGCAAGCGCGTTTATAAATTAATTATTATCAAAGAAATAATGACTATAACATATCAATTACCACAATGACCTAATGAAGGTCTAGAGATAAAAGTCTATGGATAATTCTAAAAATGCTTAGTAATTAGGTAGTATTTTAAAGTTTCTATTGTAATCTGGTGTTAGTAATTGATACACTCAATTAAATAAAGTCTGTTTTTGTAGTACAGATCCCATAGTTTTCAATTCAATTTGTCGCCAATTAGGACTGGTATTGGTTGTTTTTTTATTGTTTTCACATTCCGATTTGATGTCATTTTAAGAAATTAGTCATCTCCTGATGAGAAAAAAAATTGACGATTGTTACTATATATATAAATACGATAGTACTCGTTTGGATTTTAAGAAAGTAAAAATTCAGGCTTCCCCTGACTTTGAATAAATTTGTAATTTAATTTATTGTAGACATAATACTGATAATTAGTACGATCTACTAATCAATTAGTTTTTTCATTCATAATTTAAGAGCGACGCTCTTGTCGGTGGAGTTCTTTCCATGTACTTCTACACTCCGCCTTCTCCTTGACTTCCTGATACGACACTACATTTATCTTCTCCTTCACTTGGTTCATGTAACTTCTCCTACGTCTACCTCTCTTCCTCCTCCCTTCTAATTTACCTTCCATTATTGTTGTAATGAAGTTGTCGTGTCGTATCAGATGTCCCAACATCTTCCCTCTTCCGTTTTCTATTATTTCCATTAATGTTCTTTTCTCTTTTTAATTGGGTTTAATTTTATACGAGAAAAATTTACTTGTATTTAACAAAGATACGTTAGCTCTTTGGCCGCTATCTGACCAAATTTTACATGATGCGTTGAATATGTGAAAGAGCGTGCTTACATGGAAATTAGTGATTCAGTCAGAAGACACCTGCAGTTTTGCCACATCATTTTTCTTCGTTTATCCTAGTCCCACCTTAAACATACAGCAAGCCAGGAAACCGCTCCCGGCCTGATAAATCCCTCAGAGCGCCCCGTGTCGGTGCCGACATAAACGTATTGTGCTCTTCCCGGGTATCGTTTATATAACGCCGTGGAGACGTCGTTAGCGACCTTCCACGATTATGTTGTAACGTCCGAGTTATGTATGAGAGTAATAAGTATCATCTTGAGCTATAATACCGAAAATAAGTTCTCTTCCGGCGATTTGGGATGAAGTCTATGAAGTTGGTACTCGCAACTGTGTCACATGTTTAGCTAGTCATTTGTTACATTATTCAATTACTGCACAGTTTCGCTATTCATTTAGGTAACAAGCACAGCTAAGAACAATTTCGTTAGTAATTAACATCTTCTCAACCAATAGATGAAAAAAATATTGTTTACCCTTCCCTTCCACTATACAGAAATGATGTATGAAACCATCAGTAATTGTTTTTTTTTACTTGATAACGATTTATGAATAATTGATGAGCGCCGGCTGTACACACAAAAAAGTGTCAAGTTTCCGAAAATATGTATGTATATTTTAGACTGACGTACAGTATGTCTATTTTGTTGAGTTTTTAATTTTTATAATTCACGTGACTAAGTATGTGATCAGTTGTATTCCATGGATAAGAAATATTTTGATTTAGACTTAGTGCTAATTGGTGTAGAGGATTAAATTTGTTTGTTACTGTGCGTGTTATCCAATTAATATTATAAATGTGAAAATTTGGATGTTAGTTGATTCTGCTTAAAATGCTTTTGGTGTTGTTGCTTAAATTAAAACGGCTCAACGGATCAGGCAATAATTTGGAAAAATTTTAATATTTTTTTAGTGGATTAAACGGGCTATATAAATTACCTAATAAGATAAATATTTAGAAGTCTTTTAAAATCAAAAACAATGCTGGATGGAAGAAAACGTGACGGGTTTCCGTATTCGATATAGAGTGCAAGAACAGCAACCTAACTCGGCTATCAGTGCTTGCATTCTTGTTATAACTTATGACCCCGGCGACTACCCGCGACTGATAACCTCTTGTATAAGCAATTACAATGCGCTCCGCCTTTTCTCCTACCCGGTGCATAATAGTCGTTCGATTTCTATGCTTTACAGTTGTCGGTATTGCACAGTATTACTACACTGCTATGAGGGGTGGTGGACCAGTGGCAAGAACGATTGGTTTCACAAGCTTGAGGTCGTTGATTAGTCCTTTGATTGTATTTTTAAATATCTATAATTTTGACATTATCACAGCCTTTACTAGTGAAATAACTAAATCATACTTATATTAAGCCACAAGTGCTTAATGTTGGTGATTACCGCTGAGGTGCCATTGAGGCCCGAGCCTATGGACAAGGGTGATTTCATGAGCAAGTATTGTCAAAAGAAAATTATATAACTAACTAGCTGTACCCTGCCACGCTTCGCTGTGGTACATTGTGATGCAAAAATTAGATAAAAACAATCCTTGATGCGGATTATTATCATGGTAAAATTTCAGCTCGATCGGTGCAGAACTTTTTGAGTTTTTGAAGCGTACACAAACCAACATAACATTTTTATATTTAGAGATGAGGATTTTTTGAATGTGGTAGTAGTTTCTGTTACCGTCATTTTTCTGGGATAAAAAGTTTCTAGTGGGTAAGAAGCCTATGTGTTTTTCCAGACTATAGCTGTGTTCCAAATTCAGCCCTATAATATATATATACGTTACGGCGTAATTGAGGAACACACATCTAAATATCCAAACATTGACATTTATAATAGTAGGAAGTAGAATATACAATTGTTTCTTTTTTCTACGTATACTACAGAAATATTAACTTTTTTAATTTAAAAATTGCTGCACAAATGACCTCAATATAAGATCGAACATATCACATAAGAAGTTATTACACTCGTGAATTAATACATGAAGTTAGAAGACAATTGAGGTAATATTTGTCGTGGTTATGATTTATCAAGTATTAAATTTTCGTCTTTTATCGCTTATTGATCTTCATTTGACCACCAACTCGCTGACTGCAAAATCACCTAAACTTTTCCATCCGAAATCTGATATAAATGCTCATTATGTAAATCAATGAATCGCATAACACCGCCATAAATTCAAGGCGTGCCTCTAAGGAAGCTCGCAGACGCATCCGCTAAACAGAGCATTCTTGTTGCGAATATGGTCCTTCCCAGCCATTCGCCATTGAGATGTTACGCGGTTACGGTTGACATGCGTACAGTCTACGGCCGCGCCAACCGCTAAACAGCCCAGCAATTTCAATAGAATGTTCTCAATGTTCTCAAAGACACCACGAACTAGGAATGATACAGAACCAAACCATGACAAGAAGGCTAACTGGCGTGTTTATTCTCTCACCTCTGGGATCCGGGCACTTTTCTTGCAAGAAAAGAGTCAAGGTCATAATCTACCACGCTGGTCAGGAGCGGGTTCGTGCATGGCACATGTCCCCAAAATATATCTTTCTTTGAAGACACCGGTTTCTTCACGATGTTTTTCTTCATCGTTTGAGCCAGTGGTGACAATAAACTCGCACATGAAAAAATATGAAAAGGTGCAGGCGGGATTCTACGCAAACAGAGTTGAAGCACAATACTGGTAGATATTACAACTTTGAAAGCTTTGAAGGCCAGTGTTTCCAGTGAAATTACAGGGCACAGAGAGGCACAGGGTGACGAACGCAGAGCAGTACTAGGAAATTACTTGGATTCTGCATGTTCCAATAGCTGCGTGTTACTGTGCTGTTATGAGCAGGCACATTAGACCAGTCATTTTAGACATTTTAAGCCCGGATCTGCCGAAAAATTCCTAGTGAGCTAAATTTCTATACACACTTTTATTACTGCTTTGTAATGAATACGTGAAAAATCAAGAATGAGATAACGTGCAGTAAAAAAGTTATATACCTGTTCGTTTCGTCACTCTATTATAGCTCTATACTTACTTTAAAAAACTTTTCAGGAAGTTTGTTGGTGTAAACTATGGGTCCCAAATTTGGCTGCTCCGGTATTTCAGACACCCCAAAATTAAGTTAAGGGTTGAGTGTATATTTTTTTTAACTATAGAGTGACCAGACGAGCAGGACATAGGTAAGCCTGATGGTAAGCAACGTGCCTGCCACATAACAGCACAGTGACACGCAGCTTTTGGAACATGAAGAGTCCAAATCATTACCTAGTACTGCACTGCGCTCGTCACACAGAGATCTAAGATGATTTTTACATAAACAATCAAAATTAAAACAAGGTAATGTCAAAGTTTAAAAAAATTCTTTGACTTAACAAGTCAAATAATTTAGTTTGACTTGTTGTGAGTTGAGAGAATGTAGATTTAATCTATTTTAGAAGTTGTTCCTTTAAACTTTTTTAATCTGTGACTACACATGCGCAAACGCAGGCCAAATACGACAACCGCATAGAAAATCCTATTAATTCAACTTACTACACGCATTCAGCCTCTGCTCCAACTAGACTCGCCACAACGATATGTCAACTATTTCTCACATTTTATTAATGATATCCTACCAGATGAATTTATTACCAGTTTCTACACCGTGTTGTTGTCATCTATCCACTGATTTACGACTAAAAGTGTTCACACCTTTGTTGTTAACTCATAAAACTGTTAAT
>JADLOZ010000222.1:0-25000 GCA_017562165.1 Ectropis grisescens | reverse complement strand
TTGTGTGGCAGCCAGCTGCGTAGCTGCGTCACTGTGCTGTTGTGTGGCAGTAATGGCTTTTCATGTTCCAATAATGATTTGGACTTTTCATGTTCCAATAGCTGCGTATCACTGTGCTGTTGTGTGGCAGCCATAATGATTTGGACTTTTCATGTTCCAATAGCTGCGTATCACTGTGCTGTTGTGTGGCAGCCATAATGATTTGGACTTTTCATGTTCCAATAGCTGCGTATCACTAGCTGCGTATCACTGTGCTGTTGTGTGGCAGCCATAATGATTTGGACTATTCATGTTCCAATAGCTGCGTATCACTGTGCTGTTGTGTGGCAGCCATAATGATTTGTACTATTCATGTTCCAATAGCTGCGTATCACTGTGCTGTTGTGTGGCAGCCATCTTGCTTACCATCAGGCACATGTGTGCTCGTCTCGTCACTCTATACTGTACAAAAATAATGATTTGGACTTTTCATGTGTGGCACTCGGAGACTGCGTATCACTGCGGTAAAGCTCTTGCTTGCATGTTGCATGCATTTTATCAACATATCAACAATAGGGATATTAACAATTTTTCGGAATTGTTTTTATTTTGAAGAGTGACATTTGTCATAATAAATATCACGGGAAATCCGTTAAGCTGGCAACACTGCTAAGAGCATTTAGTCTGTAAAGCTAATACAAATAAGATTCAAAGTCGAATGACCGAGTGGGGAGGACGGCGTTACGGTCTTCCATCTCCCTTTCTTGTGAGCATAAGAAAGAGATGCACGATCACTAAAATTCGGTCCCCAGGCCCGCGATAAAAGCTATGCAATAGCTTAAAAGTTGTTAGCCAACGTCATCGTATCGGTTTTCGGCTGTCGATGTACGCGCACATCATTCAATAATCACATGTTCGCTCAGAGCACGCGTCAACTGTTATTGAATGTAAAACTACATTCTTAAAGTACATCAATGCAAAAAGGTTTCAGCTCATATTCGGCGGGAATGCTGAATGCGGCCAGTCCTGGATGTTGTAAATCTAAATATTGGGTTCGACTCCCGAGCACTGGTTTCCCATAAATTCGACATTGAATTATTACTTAAGATTACTGTATTTTCCGGTAGGTAGTTAGTATGTCTAGGAGTAATGTTAGGATTTGCTCTCGAGAACTTTGTGTAATAATAGACTTTGCCATTATTACTTTTTTTTTGTTTACTGTGCGGATTGCGTCTAAGCGCTGTCAAAACAGGACATTTATTTAACATCCAAGTTATGTCTCGTATACATATTTTCCACCAGTTGGACATTTGATAAAACACGTTGTTAATTTGCGTGAACGTCACGAGAAGTGTTGCTTTAGGCTAATTGTCCACGTAGCCGCACGCTTTCGTCAATTCACAAAAAGTAAAGTCAAAACACTCGGGACTTTTTTTGTTTCTTATTTTTTTCTGAGAAAATCTTACTACTTAGAGCCTTTTATAAACGCATTTAATTCGTATCTAAGTAGGTCCAAGTAAGTCATCGCTACGTAATTCGTACCTGCCTAAATATCATTTAAAAAAACCAGGTACTGTAAAATTAAATTCAGATGTTTGATCAAATTTCATAGGTGACTACGTCGCGTCCTCCAGATAAGTTAAAGTAAATTATAGGTTATTTTTATTTTACCGCCACACCGATTTCGATAAAATGTATGCGACGCCACTGTCACGGTAGGCATCGAATAGGAACTGTTACAATAGCGATTAAACAGGAGCTATCACAGAAGGCACCAAATAAATGTATGAATATTTGCGAGAATTTAAGTTTCTACGAAATGGGAACCGGTATCTTTATCCGTCTACGAATTCGTCGCGTCGGTCGTCGAAAGGTAAGTGCCAACTTCAATTTACAAAATTAAATGTTGTTTCAAAACGACATCATTTTCTAATATTTTCATTGTAGTCAGTGAATCTTCTCCAATAGCTTATTTTCTTTTGGAAACTGAACAACATTTGATTTTCTTTTCGATTTGCTTTTGATGATGCTCTGAATTTTTAATAGAATTGTGAGACGTATCCATGTGAGGGGCGCTTATGGGCCCCAGAACCGTGATTTATGTTTGAAAGTTACGTGATTTTATTTTAGAAATTGTGAAGTATTCTCTAGTCACTGACAAATTTGTGAAGTCAGTTAATAGTCCTGACGAATTTGTGAAGTCAGTCAATGGTCATTGACAAATTTGTGAAATCAGTCGACAGTCACTGACAAATTGATTACGAATGAGATTCTATTATTATCAACGTGCAGAATGAACTTAATGACAGATTGTTTTGCTAATTATATTGATTGGTTGGATACTTTGTTCTGTTACTGACTTTTGAGACGCTCAGAAACTACAGTTGGATGAGATAAAACTGATCAGTAAATTCGTCAGTGACCTATCTAACACAAAATATAATAAAAACCTCATTTTTTTTAATCAAAGACTTCATTAGTAGTCGCCGTGACAAAAGCTTTCAAACATAAAATTACGCTTCATTTATTTAAAAACATAGTTCTTAATGAGATCAGTTTGTAATTGAAATATTAGACGACATAAACACTGTCTCACTAAGGATTATGTGCGGTTTTCAACCAAGTATATCCCACGAGGGAAAGGCGAAATATGTGCTCGATAGTATTTCGACATATTTGTTAAATACGGTTCTACCAAACAACTATGACGTAATACTGTACAGAACAACGTCCCCTTTTCATCGTGCAATATATTTAGAGGTTAACTGTCATTGTGTGTGGAATTCAGTTGTGATATTTTGCTCTTTTGCATATAGTCTGAAAGTGCACGTCAAAAGACCTGTGTGTGCGTTTGCAACTGAATTTCTATAGTTTTTAGTTCGATACAATAGTTTTAAGCTCGTCGGATTTTTAACATGTTGATCGCAACTAAAGTTGCCCATACATTGAACTGAGCTTTTGCTCCCAAACCTTACTGAACTTATACTAAGTATGAAATACTAAACGAAGTCTATTTTTCAAAATACTTTAATGTTTATTATTTTGTAGGAACACCTATAAATACGTTAATTGTGTTATTTATTTATTAATTTCCGTTGCTAATTTTGCCATTTCGAATGTTTGAAGTATAGCAATCGCCGCTCTAACCGGTTTTTTATTTTTTGTTTTTGACATCTAAATCCGTACTTCTTCGTTTATCTCAGTTCCGGAAATGTGTCTCGAATGAAGTGACGAACGACGGGGTCAAATAACGAAGAGTTTTCAAAATCACTAATCGGAAAATTAAAACTTGATGAAAACAAGAACTGGGCAGTGATTCTAAACACAATCTGAAAGGCTCAAATTCGGAATGACCATCCTTGACTCTGTCATTTTAAACGGGTAAGACAAGGACCGAGAGATGAGATTCAGTGTCGGATCTATCCGACTGGGTTCAGAATCGCTAGGCTGCTGAACTTTAATCAACTGATTAAAAACGGTGTTGTTTGTGCGTAAGACTAACTGTTAATTTCTGACTAAAACAAATGACTGCATGGTCATGGAAATAACCTAATCAAAGAAATCATATTTGTCCAAAAATTACAGAATGTAGGTAAAACCGATGAATCTATAGATGTGGAAACTGTCGCTCACTTTCAGAAAGAACTGCCGAAATACAGAAGAATGGAAAGGACGTTTTCTAAGAGAAGTTTTTCTGTTTTTAGCGGATTACGATCCGACGCGCAGTAACGCCGAGACGATATTGCGCTGCACGACCGCGTACCCCTTCAGAGTCAACGATAAAGCGATACTCTGCGTATATTGCCACGAGCTATACGAGGACCCTGACGCCTTCAGAGGCCACATGGAAAAAGAACACACAGAGTGCACGCTCAAAATCGTATTCCACAATCTGCCAAAGACGGAATTTATAAAAGCTGATCTGACAAACTTACGGTGCAGAATGTGCTCTGAATCGTGTAGCGATCTAGACGCGGCTGCTACGCATCTAACGATCCAACACGGAGAGAAGATCGATCCGAATGGAAAATTAGGTGTGATGCCGTACAAACTGAGGAAAGATTCGTTTAATTGTGCTGTCTGTGACAAAATCGTACCCTCATTGCTGCATCTCAATCGACACACGATATCGCATTTCCTTAGCTACGTCTGCCATTTCTGTGGCAGCAGTTACATAGCCACAACTGGCTTGCTACGGCACCTTCGCACCAAACACCAGGAGTACGAAGTTTGGTGTAGGACGTGTCGAAAAATGTTTCCAAACATGGAGGCAAAGGAACGGCATCGGAGGACGGAAAAGTCTTGCATGCCCTACATGTGTCAACGGTGTCCGGAAAGGTTTCTCGATTGGAAGACGCGACAGCGGCACATGGAACTGAAACACGGGATAGCGAAGAAGACGTTCCGGTGCGGCGATTGCAATATAGACTTTACTAGTGATCTATCTTATTATAGTCATTTTAAGTTACACCATTCGGACAATTGCGCCGTTTGCAAGCATTGCGGCATGAAGTTCGTGTCGACGTATCGTCTGAAGCGACATCTAGCCAAACATAACGTCTGAATCTGTTTCTAGTCATTTTGAATTTACGTAGGAATTGTCCACGCTGAATGATTTTCATAAAGCGAACAGGACAAATTACATTAATAAAACAAATGATGATCAAATTGAAATTCGAAAATATTCAACTGTCGCAGTTTCTGGGTGGATTCCGTGGAAAATTAAACGCGTCCACACACGAGTCCTAAAATCAGGAAATGACGCAAAAGTAGTGGGGCGGAGCCTACATCGTAACATAAATCACCAATCATATGGTGCGATGTACGATATGATTGGTGATGTATGGTTCGATGTAGGCTACGCCCCACTACTTTTACGTCATTTCCTCTGATTTTAGGACTCGTGTGTGGACGCTTTAATTCTTATTGATGTTTCCTATAAGTCCTATTCATTTATTTCGTTCTTTTTACGAACTTTATTCAAGAATATTAATAAAAAATCCATCGTAGAATACGCAAATCTTGAGTAAATCCAGTTTGTTTTTACGGAACAGTAAGATTCGTCATTATTTCACAAATTATAACTTTTTAATGACGAAATTAAAACAATAAACTTCTTTTGTATTAACTCTTATGGATCATCATTTCTACGGAAGGCGGCCTAAAGTTATATTCTGCGTTCACATTCGATTTTGTCGAGATATTATATGCCTGATGGCTTTACGTCGATTATTTCAATTGTGTATACAAAACGAGCATTATACGATTTGATATCACACGAAAGTTTAACTGAACCCATTGGGACTTTCACTTCATCGCAAGTTTTGAAGAACATGTACCAGTAATTGTTTTTCTTGAGTAGTTACATTAAAGTATCTATGAGTGTTCTCCTATCTCATAATGGTGTCGTTACCATGTGGGTTAGTTCACTGGCTCAGAAGCACGAATCATTAACATATTATGTATCTCGCCGTAAAATTGACAACCCTGTCAGATTATATGACGCGTGAGGCTATAATCTTACGGTAGGCAGCCCCGGATCTATTTTTTTTTTAACTTTTATAGGTTTACACTTGACCGCCATCTCGCCTGATGTTACGCGACGATGCGGTCTACGACGATCTAGCGGCACGCCAAATTGAGCGACACATCACGTATTTCAAGTCATTGTCGTAATATCCGATCGAATATTATGATCTCATGAATTGTTCCTTCCTCATGTGGGGGAAGTTAGGGGACTCTCCCCATCTTTTTTTGACTTCTTTTGCCCTCGAGTATCTAGTCGAGGCGAAAATGAGTCAGAGAGAGAGACATAACGCGCTATGGGCCTCCTGCGCATGGTGACGTCATGAGTAGATGCGATTAGGTTGGTTTGTAATCTGTCGGTTTTTACAAATGTACGTTTTTTACACATGTATTAACTATATCGGTTGCTCGTTTTATTGTATTTATTATAAATCTTCGTATTCGAATTTTTAAATAGGTAGGCACTATTTTACTCTGTCACGACATCAATTTTTTGTTGAATTCGTGCATTATATGATTTGAAAATATTTGAACTTTCATTTTAACCACTACCCTTCTTTATGATACCTAGTTTTTTTTAGAATAATAAATTGTTCCCGTTTGCGTAAGATTTCAATATATTATGAATATTATGATCTATTATAAGAGTATTTGAAAGAACGAATTACTTGAATCGAGATCAATGCGACTGGCATGTATTTTATAGATTTCAGTTAAATAGTCCAAAGCTTAGCTGTATGTTCGGGTACAATCATCAAAGAGTGATAAGGAACATTTCTTTTTGTTCTAGACATGAATTGTCCGAAAGCGAGGCGGAACGCGGAGATTATAGTGCGATATTCGACAGTGTACCCGTTCAAAATGCCGGAGTCGAAATTAGTGTGTGTGTACTGCGCTGAAAGTTACGAGAATTCCACTACTTTTAGGGACCATATGGGCACGGAACATGCATACTTTTCGCATAAAATCGCTTTTGCGGGCTACTACAGTGAGAGATTCATCAAAGCAGACTGCACTGACATCCGCTGTCGAATCTGTTCGGAATCCTTCCAAAATTTAGAAACAATAGCTTTGCATTTACAAGCCAGACATAAGAAGTCGCTAGATCTCGATTCCCAGTTCGGTATATATCCTTTTACACCAGACTCACTTAAATGTATGATTTGTGATTCTAAACAGTTCAACTTGCGGCAGTTGAGTCGTCACACTCAAGCTCATTTCTCGCAGTACACTTGCGACTCTTGTGGGAAAACGTATGCGACCACGAGCGGGTTACGAGTCCACATCAAATACACTCATTTGTTGAACGAAAGGATATGTAGGAAATGTAAAACCACCTTCACTTCAGCCGAGGATGAAAGGAAACACGTCCAGGAGACGCCGAAGTGTTGGCCTCATGTCTGCAATGAGTGTGGACAACGATTCATTACGTGGCCTTTGAAACAAACGCATTTAGTCGAAGTCCACGGGGTTCCAAAGAGAAAACACTTGTGCCCCGTCTGTAACGTCGAGTTCCCCGATCGGAAAACGTGTCGTATCCATTTTAAATTAACACATACGAGCGATGTCTTCATATGCTCATGTTGTGGTCTCAAATTCGAGACTAAAAAAACGCTTGAAGAACATCAAGTGAGTCATACCAAAGAGAAATTGTTCCCTTGCACCGTTTGTTCCAAATCGTTCTCCAGAAAAAAGAATTTACTTCAGCATCTGTGGATTCATAGCGAGCATAAACGGTTCGAATGTAAACTATGCAACAAGAAGTTCAACCAGCGAGTCTCGTGGAAGCAGCACATGAAATCATATCACCCTGAGATCGTGGATTACGAAACTCAACTGAACCAAAAGCCAGCGAAATGAAAATAGATAAAATAACCAGACGTTTCGAACAATTTAACACAAAGGCCGGCTTGGTGCGTAATCGACGCATTGGACTGGAACCGTGCCTTACTCCGCTACACTACAGGGAGATATTTTTTTGTATACCAAAAAGAATTCAACCAGCATTTGAATTATCTGCGATTGGAACTCTTTGAAGGTTCGGTACGTTCGACGTAGTTTGTTGAATAGCATTTAAATTGTAATCGGCGGGAATGAGATAACATGATTTTAAAGTGACTACTAGAATATTGTACATAAAGTATTTAGTGGTAAAGGTTTAAAATAAATTGTAAGCGACGTTTAAATAAAACTCTTGAACAGCCGATATTTTTTTTGTTCTAGAACTATCCCCCAATGCGATCGCAAAGAGAAACGCCGCCATAATAGTCCAGTACACGACGGCTTATCCGTTCAGACTGCCGTGCGATGACATCTGTTGTATCGTCTGCGGCCAGGAGTTTCAGAATCCGGAGGAATTTAGGCAACACATGACTCAAGATGACCATCACACTTATCACGAGACATTGCGGGCAATGCGACCGTCCCGAGCGGTCGCTCTCAAAGTAGACATAACAGAGCTCCAATGCCGAATTTGTTTAACTGACTTTGAAACATTAGAAGAAATCGCGATTCATCTCTCCAATGAACACAAAATGACCGACGTTAACGTCTACAACGATTTAGGCGTGCGTCCTTACAAAATATACAAAGGTGTCAACCCCTGCATATTTTGTCCGGAAAAGTTCGTCACACTACGCGCTTTAAATAGACACTCTCAAATTCACTACTTAAATCACACGTGCGATACTTGCGGTAAAGCTTACTCAAACGTACATTCCTTGAAGGTGCATAGACGATTCGCCCACTTGGATACAAGTCTATGGTGCCAGAAATGTAGAACGATATTTAAGTCTGCTGAAGAAAAAGAAAGGCACGTGAATGAAACGCTCTGTTATTGGAAGTACGTGTGCCATGTTTGTGGGGAAAAATTCCTGACGCGATGTATCAGATTGAAACATTTGCAAGAGGCGCATAATCTTTCGAACGACTACTCTTGCCCGGAGTGTATGATGGTATTTCCGGACAAGGCGAAACGACGACATCATTTCATTGCCGCTCACACAGATAGATTTAAATGTCCGCATTGCGATAGAACTTTTTCGAGCAACGGCGAGCTTCTCACACATTCCGACATACATTCCGACGAAAAGAAATTCCAGTGCGATGTCTGCATGAAACAGTTCCGCAGGAAGGGCCACCTGAAGCAACACATGCCGATACATTTGGATTATAAACCGTACGAGTGTTCGGTTTGCAGTAAAAAGTTCAATCAACGTTCCAGTTATAAAGTCCACATGGCGACGCATCATCCAGGAGTTGCATTCGTTTAGATTATAGTCCTTAATATCAAATAAGACAATCTGTGCAATCATGTAAATGTGTGAGTTTGGATATTTCGCGTTGTGAGTAAAAAACGGATCATTGGGCTTAAATTTGGAACTCAGACAGAATAGCCTAGAATGTGGTCTAGAATTAGAATAGCCACATAACCTACTTACTTTCCTAAAAAAATGCAAAGGTTGATCAGAGAACAGTTTTTTCATAATTGGCATATTCCAGTGCTAGACTCCATGACTCCCCCCTGGATCCGCGCCTATACATAACTTAGATTACCAAGCGCAACCTATGTGACGAATACAATTGGGTTTCGCTTTTTAAATTAAGTCTATCGAACTTAAGCTTTCCAAAGAAAACCCGCATCAAAGTAGTTCTATTCGTTTTGACCGTTCAATTTACAGACACGTTAAATTTAAATGATTCCTCGTCATAGGTGAAGGAATGTTCAAATAGGAATATTTACGTTTAGTGGATCCTTCCATTCTGCAACTTGTACATTTCGTCCATATGCATAGTAAATTAATATATATCCTATCGCATTGAAAATATCAGTACATAATTTACAATTATGGGTACTCTGTTTTTATACTGTTAGTTTTAGCGGTACGATTTGTGTGTCCATTGTGTTTGAAACCAAACTTTCTCGAGGATCATCCATATTCATTGATGTTGTGACTGCTAAGATAGTCTGTGTGTCTCTCTCGGTGCGCTCTCCGGTATCATATGTGTCATGACACACGATGTCCCGAATCCGATCGCAACTTAAATACACGTGAGTGTCAGCAAGTACAATAAAGTTAGCAAACGACAGTTCGTCAAATAAAATCTCTAATTGCCCATTCTAGGAAAGCTGAACAGTTCATTGATTCGCATTTTTTTTCTTTTGTTCTAGAATTATCCCCCAAAGTCATCGCGCGGAAAAATGCCGCTCTATTAGTGCAGTTTACGACTGCTTATCCGTTCCGTCTACCGTCTCATGATGTTCACTGTATCGTCTGCTCGATGGAGTTTAAAGATCCCGAAAATTTTAGGCAGCACATGAAGGAAGACGATCACCAGTCCCCACATAAGATGATACCATTCCTAGATTGGGCGACTGTCCCCAAAGTCGATATCACTGACCTTCGCTGCCGTATCTGTGACAAAATCTACACTACCTTACCAAAAATCGCCTTGCATCTGCACGACGATCATGACATATCGGAGATAAATTTAACCCATGATTTAGGTGTCCAACCCTTCATAATTTACAAAGATGTGTATATCTGTTTATTGTGCTCGGACAAGTTTATGACGTTACGTGCCTTAACTAGACACACTCAGACCCATTATCAAAATTATACTTGCGCTACGTGCGGAAAGGCATACTTGAATGAGGGTTCGTTTAAGTGGCATTTGAAACATGCGCATAACCCAAAAGTTTATTGCAAAAAATGCAAGGAAACCTTTTCTTCCCTTGAAAAGAAACGAATTCACTTAAAGAAGTCACAAAATTGCTGGCTGTATTCGTGTCCCATATGTGGCGAAAAGTTTATATCTCGCACTCTTAAAGAGAAGCATACGGAAGTAGCACACAATGTTTTTTACGAGTGTCCCGAATGTCCGGAGGTTTTTAAGAATTATATCATGCGACAGAATCACTACGTGGCAGCACATACGGAAAAATTCAAATGTTTTATTGTAATAAAACATTTACGGGAAACTGCGATCTTCAGAATCACATTGTCAGGCACACTATGGATAAGACATTTCCGTGTGAAATATGCGCGAAAGAGTTTAGCAGAAAAAAGAATTTACAGCAACACATGTCGGTTCATTTGAAAGACAAACCGTATAAATGTAAAATTTGTCTGAAACAATTTACTCAACGCGGTGGTTTGAAAGCCCACCTGTCGGTTCACCACCCTGAATTGCTTCTAGTAACATAGTATTTATGTGGCCTTGTTTATGTCTGTATTGTAACAGCAGTTCCCTTAATTATTACATTGGGCTGCCGCTGCAATGAATGATGTAACTATTTTGTGTATAATTATTACAATTTAGTTATATTTAAAAACTAAAGAGTAATTATCCTTTGACGTTGGACTGAAAAGTGTCGTTCACACAATTAATTAAAATTTGAAATTGAAGCCTAGTCCCTAGGAATGACCGCGTTTCTTCGAAACTTTATGGGCACTGGGTAGACTTACGACAGCAAGATCAAAGCGGCGACTACTAAATACCGGTATAATATTAAAATACCTATTAGTCATCAATATCCGACAAAAGTAAACGATTTCGTTGATTGCTGATGAACGTTTTCTTTTGTTCTAGAATTATCCCCAAATGTCATCGAACGGAAAAACGCCGCTTTGTTAGTGCAGTATACAACGGCTTATCCGTTTCGTCTACCGTCCGATTGCATGAGTTGCATCATCTGCTGCAAGGAATTCAGTGACCCGGAAGAATTTAGGCAACATATGATCACCCAGGATGATCATAAAGCTCCTCACAAAATGTTACGTTGGATCCTACCCTCACAAACGGCCACTCTCAAAGTAGATATAACAGATCTTCGTTGCCGTGTCTGCTCTAACGTTTTCGATAATTTAGACGACATCGTCTCACATATATCGACTGTTCACCGCGTTTCTGCGCTTAACTTGACCCAAGACATTGGCGTTCATCCCTTTAAAATATACAAGGATGTGTATACGTGCCTCTCTTGCCCGGAAAAGTTTGTTACGTTACGCGCTTTGAGTCGGCACACCCAATCCCACTATTTAAGACACACATGCGAGACGTGTGGCAAATCGTACTCCAACTTGAGTTCTCTTAAACTTCACACTACTTATTCGCATCTCGGTTCAAAGGCTTGGTGCAAGAAATGCAAAACGATGTTCGATTCGGCAGAAGATAAGCAGAAACACTTGGCGGAGTCGCTAAGTTGTTGGCTTTTCTCGTGTCAAGTCTGCAACGAAAAGTTTATGTCGCCTAGTCTTAAAGTGAAGCACTTACAAGCGGCGCACGGTATAGCGACACATTACACTTGTCCGGAATGTCCAGCTGTCTTTATCGACAAAGGCAAGCGTCGTACGCACTTCACCGCTACTCATACTGATAAATTTAAATGTTCGTGCTGCAACAAACGGTTTCCGTCGAAGTTTATGCTCGTCAATCACGCGGTCGTTCACTCTGCGGAAAAGAAGTTCCAATGTACCGTTTGCTCGAAAGAGTTCAGCAGAAAGCAAAATTTGAAGCAACACATGCCGATCCACATGAACGATAAGCCGTATAAATGTGCTGTTTGCCACAAACAGTTCAATCAAAGAGTCAGTTGGAAAACGCACATGTCGTCGTATCATCCAGAAGTTGATATAAAACGTTGAAAGTACCTAAGTACATAATAATTGTATTTTTTTAAGTAAGCTTAATTTTTGCGACTGAACACACATTTTGTACTGACATACTGACAGCTAGGTAAATTAATTAATCAAAATCCTACTAATAATATTATTTCGAATGTTTCTTGCTTATCGTTGTAGTAATGGAACGGATCGGGGTGAAATTTGAAATGTGATAGATTATATAATCTCTAATAGGATAGGACATACCGAATTTTATTCCGAAAAATGTAGTTCCCACGACTTTCCGGTCCTAAATCACAACAAACTACTGCTTATTTTAATCAGGTTTTAGTTTCGTCGTTTTTTTTTTTTTCAGAACTTCCAATAATTAATTATTCTTACACTCAAGTTAGGAAATCGACATAAAATCGTTCTGGAATTATCAGTCTAATATGTAAATTGAAACGTTAAATAGTTCAAAATTGATTTGGTCAATGCATGTGAACAACGACCTTTTCTTTTGTTCTAGAACTATCCCCCCAATGTCATCGCGCGGAATAATGCTACTCTGTTAGTGCAGTACACCACTGCTTATCCGTTCCGACTGCCGTCTGATGATGTCTGTTGTACGATCTGCACCCAGGAGTTTCCGAACCCGGAAGAGTTTAGGCAACACATGACACAAGACGACCATAAGTCACCGCACAAGATCTTGCGTTTATTGTTACCATCTCAGACCGCCACTCTCAAAGTCGATATCACCGATCTTCGGTGCCGAATCTGTTCAACTACATTCGATAATTTGGAAGACATTGCCTCGCATTTAACGACTAATCATAGTATTTCTTCTCTTAATTTATCACACGAATTAGGCGTGCATCCTTTTAAAATTTACAAAGACGTATTTGTTTGCACCTTTTGCCCGGAAAAGTTTGTCACGTTGCGCGCCTTGAGCAGGCATATTCAGACCCATTATTTGAAGCATACATGTGAAACTTGCGGGAAGTCTTATTCGAATTCGAGCTCGCTGAAAGTGCACACCACGTTTGCCCACATTGGTTCAAAAGCCTGGTGCAAAAAATGTAAAACTATGTTCGATTCTTCGGAAGATAAGCAAAAACATTTGGCAGAATCGCTAAATTGTTGGCTGTTCTCGTGCCACATGTGTGGCGAAAAATTCATGTCGCCAAGTCTCAAAGTGAAACACTTACAAGTGGCTCATAATACTTCGAGTGACTATACGTGTCCTGAATGCCCTGAAGTGTTTATTGACAAAGGTAAACGGCGGAGTCACTTCATCGCCGTTCACACAGATAAGTTCAAATGTTCCCGCTGCGACAAAGCTTTCTCGACTAACTCGAAGCTAGTCAATCATTTCGTTGTGCATTCGGCAGAGAAACAGTTTCAATGCAGCGTCTGTCTAAAAACGTTCGGTAGGAAGAGTAACTTGAAGCAGCATGTGACTATCCACATGGATGACAAACCGTACAAATGTTTAGCTTGTAATAAGCAGTTTAATCAACGCGTAGTGTGGAAAACGCATATGACTTCCTACCACCCTGAAGTGGACACGTCGAAACCATGAAACACAAATTCGGATATTATATTGGATTTAGGGTTAAGGAAAACGCCTGTCGTCGTGAGTCGAAAGAAATGCACCTTACTCATCGATATGAACATAATATTTCATTTATGGGCCAATCCCGAAATAGCGAAACAAAAAAAGCTGTTTTAATCACTTAAGGAATCTGAATATGGCTTGGTTCAAAATACTCTTGTTTAGTGTTTATCTACATTGTTGAGAGATCCGTATATAGAGAACATAGTTAAAATGCCACCTGAAATAGAAATACTATAATAAATAGTCATCGTTTTTCGAACATCGTTGGTGAATTTGTAGTAGAATGAAAATACGTTCTCACTGAACATGCTTTTCTTTTGTTTTAGTAAAAACCCCCAATGACATCGCGCGGGATAACGCCACTCTGTTAGTACAGTACGCAACGGCGTATCCGTTTAGGCTGCCGACTGAAGATATAGCGTGTCTCGCATGCTGCAAAGAGTTTTCCTCACCGGAAGCCTTTAGGTCACATATGGTCGAAGAAGAAAGACACGTGTCTGTCCACTCACTGTTGCGTTATATCCCCAAACATTGGCAAGTCAAAGTCGACATCACCGATCTGTGTTGTCGAATTTGTTCCCAAAATTTAGATGACCTTAATAACGCTACCGCACATTTAACTGCAGATCATCACGTTAGCTTTGACTTGAAGCATGAGCTGGGAGTGAATCCTTTCAAGATTCACAAAGATTCGTATATCTGTATGGTTTGCTCGGAGAAATTTGTTAGCATACGTGCTTTGAGCAGGCACACTCAGAGTCATTACGTTCAGCACACGTGTGAGACGTGTGGAAAATCTTATGCTACGTTAGATACCCTTAAAGTTCACGTCAACTTCTGTCATCAAGATTCAAAAATCCATTGTAGAAAGTGTAGACTCTCTTTTAACTCGCTGGAAGAAAAACAGAAGCATTTGATTGATTCGCAAAAATGTTGGAGGTATCCATGTAATGTCTGTGGAACCAGATTTGTTTCGCCAACGTTGAGAAACGCACATATGCAGTCAGAACATAATACTGGTGACAAATATACATGTCCGGAATGTTCGAAAGTATTTCCTAATCGGAGCAAACGTCGGAGTCACTTTATTGCCGCGCACACAAACAAGTTCCAATGTTCTTGCTGTTATAAGACGTTCGAAAGCAAAAAAAGCGTTGAATAACCATTTGGCAGTACATTCTGCAGAGAAACGCTTTCAGTGTGACGTCTGTCACAAAGAATTTGGTAGGCTGGACGGTTTGAGACAACATATGCCTATTCATATGGCGATCAAACCGTACCGATGTTCCATGTGCGATAAGCAATTTAACCAACGTGTCAGCTTGAGAACTCACATGGCGTCGTACCATCCTAAAATGGACGGGTCAGCATAGATCTACACCGATCGTGTGGATAACCCACTACAATAAAATCGTAAAATAATCGTATTTAATTATCTTAAAAAGTTACACATCTATTGTTTTTATCATGATTTTTTTTTACATTTCCTTTTCGTTAATTATTTATTATAATACGTTTTATACCCCTACCCCTAGGTTTTATGGGTGGGTTTTAATAGTCGAAATATTTGGCGAAAACACAGGGCCACATCAACAGAAGTTCACAGAAAAATAATACTTTTAGATACTATTGTCGACAATCGACGTCATAACGTGAAATTCTCTTTTTTGTTTTAGAAAAAAACCTGCCCCGTTCGGAGAAACGCAAACTTAGCATCCAAAGGAGGAACGCCAAAATTTTGGTTCATAATTGCACGATATATCCCTTTAAATTGCCTCGTAGTGAAATGGCCTGTGTTTTCTGCGATGAAGAATTTGACGAACCACCTTTGTTCCGTCTGCACATGAAAGAAAATCACTTTGATGACATCATTAATTTTCCTTCTCTATTTAAAGTAGATTGTACTGAATCAAGTTGTCGCATTTGTTCTCAATCATTCGACGGTCTCGAATCCAGTGCTCAACATTTGAAAAATGAACACGGCTGCAAAATTGACTTGGACAGTTCCTTAGGACTGGTTCCATTCGTGTTACCCAACCGAAAATGGACGTGCGCTATTTGTAAAGAAAGGATCACTACACTTCGCGCCTTGAGTAAACACATGAGCATGGTACATTTTTCCGCAGTCACTTGCGAGGAATGTGGCAAAAGTTTTGCTAATTCACGAACATATGATCTGCATGTGAATTCTTATCACAAAAAAATATTTGCCTGCAGGGGATGTAGGGAAATATTTCTGAACTCTGAAGAACGAAGCGCACATTACATGGAGTCGCGCCCATGTTGGCAATCAGTATGTCACATATGCGAAATGAGGTTTAGAAGCGGCAATTGTAAAGAAAAACATTTGCAGGAAGTCCATAACATTTTCTCAAAGAATTTAATCTGCACGGAATGTGGTGAGAAGTTCCCTAATAGCAAAGAATGCCGCAAACATTTCCGAATACAACATACTGATGATAAATTATGTTGCTCGTATTGTCCGAAAATGTTCGTCTCTAAATCGCGCCTCAAATGGCACACGGTCACACATACAAAAGAGAAACTTTTAGTTTGTACCATGTGCGGAAAAGCCCTTAGTAATGCAAATTCCCTAAATCAACACATGTGGATACACCGAAAAGAAAAGCGTTTCAAATGTAAAAGTTGCAATATACAATTCAATCAAAAAGTTACTTGGAAGGCACACATGGATAAATACCATCTACCGATTACTGTTCGAAATTATGTGCTACTCGAATGACTTTAAAATTCAGACAGGTATTTCTTACCGGGAAGTGGTTCATGTGAGATTATAGTAGATAACATTCCTAAATTTTGGCTGCTGTGTTGGGGCTGTCTTGCTCCTTTCCCCCTTGTTGTAATGTTATTTGTTTTGAATCTATCTCGTCTGTCTTGGATGTAGTTTTTCTAATGATTTTCTGCAAATGAAACGTGTGTTCTTCATTGGTAGTCTTATTTGTTACGTATTTCAGATTGCGTTTCCCGCGCTTTCTATCTCGTGACTTTAACAAGCAACATATTTTAAAGTACATTTTCGTTCCAACATTCCTCTCGGGGCTTTACGCATTTTGGACAGGATTTAGAGTTTCAGTTTAATATAACTAGAAGTGATCCTATTCATGGCTCAACAAACAAAATCATACGAGGCGATAATATGGGTTTTTCTTTTGTTTTAGAACGCCATCTGTCGGATGATAAATTATCCCCTGAGAGAAGAAACTTCAAGATCATTGTTAGTAATTGTACGATGTATCCGTTTAAACTACCTCGCGGTAACATGGTCTGCTGTTACTGTGATAAAGAGTTTGAAGAGCCTCCTCTATTTCGGCAGCACGTGAAAGAAAACCACCCGTCAGAGATTTTCAATCGTCATCGCTCAACTAAAGTTGATTGCACGGAATTGAATTGTCGGATCTGTTTTACGTCTTTTGATAGTGTTGAATCTATAGCGAAACATTTAAAAAATACCCACAAACTGGAACTTCAGTTAAATGACAATTTGGGCCTGGTACCATTTGTGTTACCTGATCGTCAGTGGATATGCGCATTGTGTGATTCAAAAGAACCCACCCTTCGCGCCCTCAGTAAACATATGAGCATGTCTCATTTCTCCGCGGTCACGTGCGAAGAGTGCGGAAAAAATTTCGCCAATACACGTTCGTTAGATTTACACGTACGATCAAATCATAAGAATATACCTACTTGCACTAAGTGCAAAAAAATATTCGCCACCACAGCAGAGAGAAATAAACACTATAGTATGTCTTCGTCGTGTTGGAAATCTGTATGCCATTTGTGTAATACGAGGTTCATGAATTATAGGCGTAAAAGATTACATATGCAAGAAATCCATGATATGTATAAAAATTTTTCGTGTACTGAGTGTGGCGAGACATTTCCTACAGGAGACAAACGGAATACCCATTATCGTTTGGTCCACACTGATAAGAAAGTTTCCTGTGGGTTTTGTCCACAAATATTTTCTCATAAATCTGCTTTCGAGCAGCATTTGGTTACTCACACAAAAGAGAGACTATTTTTGTGCTACGTATGTAATAAGAAATTCAGCCGCCAAAGTGTTCTGAATCAGCACATGTGGAATCATCGCGAAAAGAAGCGCTTTGAATGTCAGCCGTGTAATAAACAGTTCAACCAGAAAGTCACCTGGGTATCACATATGAAAAATTTCCATACCATTTCTGATACATCTGATGATGAACAAAAAACAAAAAATTTAACCGGATGAATTAAAATGGTTCCAGATATTGTTTACTTTAAACAAAACTACCTAACAAATCAAGAGTTTCGAAAAATTAGTTCTATCCAAATAAAGGTCGACGTTGCGATAACATGGATTTTTCTTTTGTTTTAGAAAGTCTTCTGTCTCTGTCGAATGGGGTTTCATTCAGCGAGAGAAGAAACGCCAAAATCATTGTTGAAAATTGTACGGTGTATCCCTTCAAAATCCCTCGTACACAAATGGCCTGCTACTGCTGCTTTGATGAGTTTGAGGAACCTGCCTTATTCCGGCAACACATGAAGGAGACTCAATCAGCCTCTCGGTTTTGTCCTCCCATGGTTAAACTTGATTGCACTGAATTGGAATGCCGAATCTGCTGCAGTCCTTTCAGTGATCTATCTTCCATAGCTGAACATTTAAAAAACATACACAAACTTGATCTCCAGCTAAACAAAAGTCTAGGTGTGGTACCTTTTATGCTACCAGACCGGCAGTGGGCCTGTGCTTTGTGTACAACGAGGGAACCCACGTTACGCGCTCTCAGTATACACATGACAAGAGTACATTTTTCTGCGGTGACGTGCGAAGAATGCGGGAAAACATTCGCTAACACGAGATCATTGAATACACACGTAGATTCGCGACATAAAAACATAGTGAATTGCACTAAGTGTAGACAGACATTTTCCACTTCTGAGGAGAAAAGCAAACATTACAAAGAGTCCCCTTCTTGCTGGAGAGCCGTATGTCATTTATGTAACATGCGGTTCCCTAATTATGGGTACAAGGTAAAGCATTTGCAGAAAGTGCATGATCTGTGCAAATCCATCTCTTGTAGTGAGTGTGGCGAGATGTTTCGTTCTGGAAAAGAACGCGCAATTCATTTCCGCAAAGTTCACACCGATAACAAAATATGCTGTGCATTTTGTCCCGAGATATTTGGCGATAAACATGGCTATGATAAGCATCTGGTGAAGCACACAAGGGAAAGGTGCTTCATTTGTCCTGTCTGCGATAAAGGATTCAGTCGTCGCAATGTACTAAATCAGCACATGTGGAACCATAGAGAGAAAAAGCGCTTCGAATGTCAGGCATGCCAGAAGCAGTTCAATCAAAAAGTTTCTTGGAAAACACATATGAACAACTATCATGCAACTGCATCCGATCTGTCTGATTACTCGAAATGAAACCTTTAATGTGTCATTGTGGTCATCAAAGTAGTTAAGCAAATGATGTGGTGCGGAATGACGTAGCAATTTTTTTTAACCTACCAGTCACACAAACACATCTTAGACGATGAAAGTTTCCCAAAACCTGAAACTTTGCCTATTCTAATAATCAGGAATTTTCTTTTATATTGAAAATTTACTGTCTTATTTGGATGGTACCAGTCGACCTTTTGGGAGCAGGAGCGCCAATGTTATAGTCGAATGTTCAGTTACATGGTGTGCTGTTTTTAAGAAGTTGCAATTATTTTGTTGACATTAGATGGCTCGAATATATTCATCAAAAGATTAATTGGGATTAGGATGATTACATTACGAATGAGTTCATAATTAAGTCCAGTCTTTTTTAAATATTGACGCGATGAACAAGGATAGAGGAATCTTGTTTTACAAGTTATTTTACCAGAAATGACGAGGCGATAATGTGGATTTTTCTTTTGTTATAGAATTTCTACCGACCCTGTCGAATGGAATAACTGCAGATAGAAGCAATGCCAAGATTATACTTAAAAGTAGTACGATTTACCCGTTCAAACTGCCTCGTGGTAATATGGTCTGCTATTATTGCGACGATGAGTTTGAGGAACCTCAACTATTCCGGCGACACATGAAGGACACTCATTCATCGTCAGTCATGATTTGTCCGCGTATGGCTAAAGTTGATTGCACAGAGATAAACTGTCGTTTCTGTTCGAAACATTTCGAGAGTATTCAGTCTCTAGCGGAACATTTAAAATACACACACAAATTATCCATTCAGTTGAATGGTAATCTGGGTCTAGTGCCATTTGTGCTACCCAATCGTCAATGGGCTTGTGCTTTGTGTAATGAAAAAGAACCTACGCTTCGCGCTCTAAGCAAGCATATGAGTATGGCCCATTTTTCTGCGGTCACATGCGAGGAGTGTGGAAAAAGTTTTGCCAATTCTAGGTCTTTGGATATACACGTTGAATCCAGCCATAAAAAGATTATGAAATGTTGGAAGTGTAAGCAGATTTTTGAAACTGCAGAAGAAAGAAACACACATTGCAAGGAGTCAAAAGCCTGTTGGCGATCTGTGTGCCACTTATGTAACATGCGTTTCTTGCATGCCGGTACTAAAACAAAACATTTGGAGGTCGTACATAAGATATATAAAGCTGTGACGTGTAGCGAATGTGATGAAACTTTTTCAAACATCGCTGAAAGGTCCGTCCATTTCCGTAAATTGCATAGCTTTAAAAAGGTGTGCTGCTCTTTTTTGTCCTCAAGTGTTTAGTAATAAATATCGTTACGAGCGACACCTGGTTTCTCATACGAAAGAGAAAGCGTTTATATGTACCGTGTGTGATAAAGCGTTCAGTACTACTAGTACCCTGAAGCAACATATGTGGAATCACAGAGAAGAGAAACGTTTTAACTGCGAGACGTGTAATAAGCAGTTCAATCAAAAGGTTACGTGGAAAGCTCATATGGCACGCTATCATAATATAGCCATTGACGATTTGTAATTCTTGTTCCTGTACTAACTTACGTATAATTGAAGGTATTCCGAAGTTAGAATTGCCGAGCCCTTCTGTTCTTTTGTTTTTGTTTTCGGTAGAAGTCCTTCATCCTCGGTCGGCAACAGAAATATAACGGATATTTCTTTTTTGTTCTAGAACAAAATCCGCTGTACATCGTTCGGCGGAACGCCCACATGGTTATCGAATCCTCGACCGCGTATCCTTTCAAGTTGCCGGAAAATTCTATGGTTTGCTTATATTGTTCGGAAGAGTTTGAGGACCCGGCTTGTTTTAGGCGTCACATGTTTGAGGAACATCAGGATTTTAAGATATACTCTTCGTTTTATAGCGTTTCTGGTTATTTTGTGAAAGTCGATTGCACAGACCTTCGGTGTCGAATTTGCTCGGGCCCGTTTGATAACTTAGAAGATATTGCGAAACATCTCAGCGAACAACATCAGAAAAATATACGATTCGATCACGACCTCGGCATGATACCTTTCAAAATTGAAAAGGATAAGTTTGAATGCGCCACTTGTGGTGTAAAATATGCAAATTTACGTTTGTTAAGCAAGCATATGAACACGCATTACGTGAAATATACTTGCGAATCGTGCGGAAAGTCGTATTCTGCGTCAACAACTCTTCAATGTCACATAAGGAACTCTTGTGGGCGTTCCACGTCCTTACCATTCTGTCGCAGATGTAAGAAATCGTTTGCTACGGTGAAAGATCGCATGGATCACTTAATGTCGTCTAAGCGATGCTGCCAACACTTGTGCAACGTTTGCGGGGAGAGGTTCCCCACGTGGTGCATGAAGCAGACACACATGAGGGAATCTCATAACGCTCCAATGAAAACTTACACCTGCCCCGAATGCGGGGCTGTGTTTCACAACAATGAAAGGCTCCGCACGCACTTCACCATAGAACATACGAAAAATCACTTCCAATGCACTTTCTGTGACATGAAGTTTGCATCGGAGTATACCTTCAAAAAACATGTCGTCATACACACGGGAGTCAAAATGTTCACTTGTAATGTGTGCGCTAAATCGTTCTCTAGAAGGTCTGGTTTACGACAGCATATGTGGATACATAGCGAGATCAAGAAGCATTCTTGTAAAATTTGTGATAAGCATTTTAACCAGAGGGTCAGTTGGAAAACTCACATGAAATCTCGACATCCTGAGATGTGTGACTTCTAATAGGGGGATTTGTTTTCTTACTCCATCGTTGTTTTGCTGCGTTTAAATTATTACTTATTTTAATTTATCTGTCGCACTAAGATATCCCAAATCTTGCAGTGTCAGCTTTTGCTTTTGATTTCCAAAGATTGGTTTCAACAGTCCTGGTCTGATACTTGGTAACGAATACATCTGTGAGACGAAGTCATAATGCTGCCATATTATGAAAAGATATAACGTGTATCAAGGGCTTTTCTTTTGTTCTAGAAATTAATGCGATGACCATGGCGAGAGAGAACGCGTACACGATTGTTGAGTATTCCACGGCGTATCCATTTAGACTTCCAGAAAGTGCTTTAATGTGCGTGTACTGCTGCGAGTCTTACCAAGAGGCCGAGTCGTTCCGACGCCATATGCAAGTCGACCATCGTGAGTACAAGGCACGGCACGCGTTCGCTCATATCAGCGGCGGCTATCTTAAAGTCGACATCACGGATCTTCGCTGTCGCGTTTGTAGCGAACCTTTTAACCTGCTCGAAGACCTGGCCAAACATTTGACTGGTTCACACTCTCTACGCATCCATTCAGAGTTCGATCTCGGTTTGTTGCCTTTCCGAATGGAAAGGGATAAACTCTCCTGTCCCGTTTGCGAAGAACGATGCGCGAATATGCGAACGCTCAGTAGACACGTCCAGAGTCATTTCTTCCAATGTATATGCGAGCATTGTGGAAAAGCTTATTCGTCTAATCAATCTCTCAACGTACACGTTAAGTACAGTTGTACCAAAAGTGGCTTAGTAAAGCAGCGCCAGTGTAGGAAATGTAAAGTAGTCATAGATAGCCTCGAGGAACATTTGAAAGAATCAATGTTGTGTCGACAGCATATATGCAGCGTGTGCGGTGAACGATTTGGGTATTGGAAGGACAAACAAAAGCACATGCAAAGCGCCCATGGCGTACCCGTGCGAAGGTACAAGTGCCCCGAATGCGATATGATCTTTGCGAATTCTTCCAAATTAAAAGCTCATTTCACTTTGTCTCATACGTCCGATTATCTGGTGTGTGGACATTGCGGTATTAAATTCGATTCGCGGTACAAACTCGATAAGCATATGCTGACTCACACCGGCGAGAGAACGTTCGCTTGCAACGTGTGCTCGAAACGGTTCCCTAGAAAGTCTACCCTCACTCAACATATGTGGTTGCATAGCGAAATTAAAAAGCACGAATGCAAACTCTGCGATAAGACGTTCAATCAGAAAGTGTGCTGGAAAACGCACATGAAAACGCGCCATCCAGAACTTTACGACCCAATGTGCTGATTCTCGGGAACAAATGGTCATTATAAACGAACTTCCAAGTTATGTGAGTCATTTAATGTTGAATATGTATTTCATTAGTCTAATAAAATTCACTGGATAAGATTTTATGTCTTCGAATTTAGTGACGAAATGTTAGGTCATCAAACGAATTCCTAAGTGAAGTTTTGTTATTATTATATCAGTCATTTCATTTTCACTAGGTCTAGGACTGAAATGGCGTTACATTTCGTTCGAACTTATAAAATCAACTAGTAGTAAATATATCGTCGAAATGACGAAATATTGAAAACGAGTTGGCACTACTTTTCCATCGCCTATCTCTCTGAGCTTACAGCAAGATCATAACACAAACGTCGACTACCGTTTTTTAAACCTTTATGACATACACAAGACGTAAGATGTTCTGAATTTGGGTATGAAAATATATGGTAGAAAACATTAAATTGATAAAATCAATTATTCCTTGTATTCTGTAATTATAATGTAAAATTGCTTTGTTATTTAATTTTTAAATTTCCGTGTTTAAGTAGGGTTAGATGAAAGAATGTAATTTGGTGAATACTTTGAGTATTTTAATGCAATGTATGAAGGATAGACGATAGTTCATGTTTGAGGACTTCGGCGTACAATTACTATTTGTAAAAACAGTGAATAGCGTATGATTAGTGTTATTAATGTTAACTGAGGTCTTATTTGAAGTGTTAGCAATTTACCGTTATGTCTTATGTTGATCCTACTTCTACAAATGGGTAAAGGGAGCGTCAAGAATTACGTAATATATTTTTTTTTAATGTTATTTCAAACTTTCCCTTTCAACCCCGACTGTTACGTACCGTAGGGGTTTTTTCACATTGCTCCCTTTCCCTAAACGTTACGTAACATTCAAGTGGCCATTTCACTGAAAAGTCACCGCACTAGTAGCCCCAACTTGGAAGATTTTAATTACGTAGTTATTTAAATAAATAGGAAAATACCTCCATAACGCACCGTATCATATTACAAGACCCTCCTCTTAAATTCCGTTACGTAATACTTGAACGCCCAATAATAACATCGTTAGTTATTTATCGTGCCCAATTATAAAAAAATAAAAAATTAAATAAAACTGATTGTTTTAACTCTAATGTCATCCGTCAAGTAGTTGAATCGATAAGAGTACGGTACCGTTTTACTGGGAAACTAACATACGAAACTGAATACCTTGTGAATAATAGATCAAACACTACATTGCTAAACTCATTACCCTGATACTGGACACTTACACCACATAAGGGTCTCAGCAGACATGCTACTTTTAATTCCGCAGACGTCAAATACGACCGGCATCTAAATGTGTGTATGATAGCGTCTAGTCGCTGTATCGCGCCACCAAAAAACGACTCAATCGCAGCGTTTGACATTTTATTTAAGTATGCGGCGTGGATTGTTTCGCCGTATTAAACTTTAAAAAAACGACTAAGTCCATGCTAAAAGTAGCTAGTGTGCTGTGCCCCTAACCACGTGTCATAGATACCATGACACAATTTAAGCACTGTAAAGGTACAAGTTCGCCCGGAGACCGCGACGCGAGACCGTGACACGTGTCGCGGTCTCCTGTCGCGGTCTCGGCGCGAACTGGCGTCCATACAATTCCATAGAGTCAAGTACCTGTCGCGGTCTCCGGTCGCGGTCTCGTATTGCGGTCTCGTGTCGCTGTCTCCGGGCGAACTTGTACCTTAAGTATCCCGGAATTAATAATACTATTGGAATAAAATAGATTGGCTTCTGTGGTGCTAGGAGTATTCATGGATTCTTATGGGATATCCTG
>JADLOZ010000376.1:0-25000 GCA_017562165.1 Ectropis grisescens | reverse complement strand
CGTATGATGTCGTTCAGGCAGGCGTGGCGGCCAATACGACCCGTGCTTTTCGAGCAAGAGAGACCATGGTGACCGAGTTGGTCGACGGCAGTACCACAATGGCAGCGATGGGCTTCATAGCACCTGGCACCCAAGCGCAAGCTAACAGCTAGACGAAATGCAGTTGGATCTAATAGGCTACCGGTATTGAAAGATGGCAAAGCTTGTAACCAAAGGCCGATTCCCACACAGACACAGCAAGGATACGAGCACGATCCGCGATACTAGGACACGTATCGAGAAGAGAGTTCCGTGCTAGATCGCAGATCGGTCGATCCCACTGTCTCTGAGATGACAGACATCTGGGGAAATCGTTGTTTGGACAAGCCAGCCTCAAGCATTCTTAGCCTCGCACAAATTAGCTACTACTACATCCGAATGGCCTAATGAGGGTGCGAGAATTTTTCGATTAGATTTTGAGTACTATGAACTGAGGACTAGAATGCCGGTAAAGCTACACTTGAAATTTGGCGGACCCTAGGCCTCCCAACCTTATGGGTAGTGAGGCTTGTGACCATGCCCTGCCACTCAGGTCCACATTCAACACCGATATTAAAGATTCCTTTACGACATTGTCTAAGCTCCAAAGGAGCTCACCATGTTTCCACAGTGGACTACATCGTAAAGCGTACATAAATTTCGGAACAAAGAGACAATGCCGAATAATTGTAAACGCCATATGGGCGTTTACTTTGAGTAGCCTATCGGAGGCTCTCGTAAAATTTTGAATTTTTTCCTCGACAAAAGGTGTAAACGACTCATCTAATATCGGTGAACCCAGGAGGCGCAAGGAATGTTTGTCAACTGATTTGATGTTGGGGGCCAGATCATTAAATTTCTGTATTATCGAATCTTTATCTGGACATGTGTCGCAAACGAAAAGTTCGCATTTTGAGAAATTTAGTTCTAAACCAATGAGACGAAAACCGTCTATAAGTTTTTGTAAATCAGTTAAAACAATATTCACATCGCCCCCCAACGTTCCGTCGTCCAAGTACCAAACATTTAGTTTGGACTGGAGACGTTGAATGATAGGGTGAATGGCCAGGGCGAAGGTCGCAGGGCCGAAGGGATCACCCTGTTGACAGCCAACGGAGGATAGCATATGATTGTTTTGATAAGTCAATTTTGTGGGCTCGCCATAACATTGCCAAAGAAAATTGTACAGATCAGGAATTTTATCCTTCACTTGGGCCAACAGGGCTCCTCGATCAACCGAATTAAAAGCGTTTTTGACGTCCACCTTTAACAGCACCTCTCCGCAATTTTGGTGAAGGAAGGTCCGGACAGAATGAACGGCAGCCTCACATCCACCCCGCGAACCAAAGCCGAGTTGTATTGGTAGGAAAAGGGCTCAAAAGAGCAACCTTTTCCCTACAACCCACCTTGGCAGCAAGGCGACGATATGTGGTGCCGACAGCGATTGGCCTGATCCCACCATCTTTTTGGAAAGTGCGCACAGATTAGCGCCGTACAAAACTTCGACAATATCACTACTGACTCGACCAGATAACATGAGATTAACTAAAGAGGTTAGATCTCTCAAGAGGGACTCTCCGACCTCACCAGAGCTAAAAGATAGAAGATCTTTTAGATGTTGAGGTGTCAGGCCATCTAGGCCTCCGGCTGAGCCACTCAAAAAAGATGTAATCGCAGCCGTAACCTCCTGCGATGTGGCCTCAATACTGACGTCATCTGATTGTGGGGGATCAGGGAGGTGGAGATTAGCTGTCGCAGGTGGATGTTTGTCACGAAATGACTGAATGGTGTGTGTTGTATTTGGCGCAATAGTGTCACTGGAAAACAGAATACGTGCAGCGCCTATAGTATGTTATACCTACTGACTAAATAAAAATTAAGATAGTTACGAAGCAAATTATGTCTAAGAACTATCTTGATCACAGCTTTAAAACAATAAATAGCACATAAATCGGTAATTTCTTTTACGAGATCTGATTTCTCAGATGTACACATAGACATAACTATAGCGAAAACAGACATCTGTATAGAGTTATTGTTTATCCTATTAGGACTAAGATTTTTCAATAAATGGGTTACTAGCGTGGGCATCCATCATAAGTTTCAGTCGCATTCGACGGTCTTTTTCAAGGACAATGCGGCTGAAACTTAATTCATACTGAACCGACCATTTCACACGGGAATTATAAAATTTATAACAACTACGTTAGCTTCCATACTAAAATGACGATAGAAGGTTATTATTATCATCATTTTTAGAACAGTATCAATATTTAATACGAGCATATAGACAGCGTGAAAGTAAATAAGTTAAAACACAGTACTCTCTGAAAGGCTTAAGCTAGATGTTCTACCAATGTTATTTTATTTTTTAATTTATTTAAGTACATGTTTCTTGAAAATATTTTTTTAACGAAGTAGGACGCAAACATCACACTTTTTGTTCCGCCCCAGATACAAGCTACCAATAAATATTTGTTTTCAATAAATCTAGTTTGAAATTATACACTCCTGTGCAAACATTTTTTGTGCACTAGAGTAAGTGAACCCCATACCTTCGTTACTTTAGCAAAGCTGAAAGTCTGTCAGCGCTTGCTCCCAACACAGGTAAGAACAATGGACCATTATGAGTTTGGGTCATCCTTGTTTTGGCAAACTATACTACCTATACCTATGAAATACCGATCTGAATTTGTCAAATCAAAATGTTAGATATTTTTGTATTCATCATCATCATCATCATCATCACAGGCCGTGGTCGTCCACTGCTGGAAATAAGCCTATCCAATGTTACGCCACCAAATCTGGTCCTCGACTCTCCACATCCATCCGCTTCCCGTCACTCTCTTCAGGACGTCGGTCCACCGATCGGGAGGCCGTCCCACGGGACGTCTTGGACGTGGTCTTTTCTTGATAATGTGATTTTTAACCAAATTCATTGGTATTACCTTCAGAATATTGGTAAAAATCACATCATCATCAGGTCTACAATGCGTGTGTACCTAGAAGAAATCGATAGATACGAATATATATTTCATTGTAATAAACACATACATAATGCATATACAGCAATTTCATTGCTACGAACAAAACGCCTTGATTTCAATGTATAATTTTAAATTGCCAGCCCTATCGTAGGAAATGGTTCTATGCATAGCGTCTTGAGTGGTCCGCTAATGTCCCGTCTCAGCAATGATATAGCTATCATACACTAGACAGGGCAGTCAAAGCTTGCTGCTTCGAACCCCTTCATTATTATTGTATTGCCTTTGAGTTTGTCTGTATTTAGTCTAAATTTGGTCTGATTTTGGTTCAAAGACACGTTTTATTTAGGTTTTTATAAGTTTGGTTTTATATTCAGATTCCAGATAGATTTGATAATAATGATGGTTGAAATGATTGAAGATAAAAGCGTTTTTGGAACTAAAATGTATCTTAGCGGTTAGGTACGAGTAGATATATATTTGGTATCAGTTCATAAAAGATAAGATTTATTTTTGTTCAGTTCACATTTTCACAATTTGCTAAGTGGAAAATGGAACCCAAACGCGGGTAGGCCGGTGTTTTGGTATTCCTCAGTTCACTTCGGCCTCTTATAAACTAAACATGGATACCATTAACAAAATTCAAATGACGAAATTACATCTGATTGAGGATCTATCATATAGTTGGTTTGAGGATTATCAATTTTTTTATTTTTTATTTAATAGTTTTACAGTTGACCGCCATCTCACCTGATATTAAGCGACGATGAAGTCTACGATGGAGCGTGTTTACTTAGATGAAACCGTTTCACTCTCGTTTTGAAACCACCAAGATTATAACTATCGGAAAAAAACCACTCAGGCAACTCATTCCAGCCTAGACGTTCGTATCATATAAGCAGAGTCAAACCTCTTCGTCCGTGTCAACATGTCACATGTCAAAACTTACACTATGCCTTACGGATTACGGATGCCGCAAGGAACAAGAGGCTGAACTATTCGATTATAAAGTCATCATAAATGATTTTGTTCCATTTGTTGTGGAGACTTAAGGCAGTTGGGGAAATGAGGTCAAAAATCTGGTGAGCGAGTTGGGGCGTAGGTATGCGACAAATCGGGAGACTCTAAAAAAGACTCCCGCGCCGGCTCGTACCTCGTGCAAAGGCTGGCCTTAGCAATACAGCGAGGCAATGCGGCCAGTGTAAATGACACCGGGTGCTGTTCGGGTGGGTTCTATTAGTAATAGATTAATATTACTCTACCGAGTAGGAGATCCTTTTAAATTTATCACACATAAATATAGTTTATATAGAGGTATCTATATAAACTATGTCTAAGTATGTGTGATAAATTTCATACTACGTTTCTTACACTATAATATTTTATTTGTTTCCGAGTACATTGCCGCGTCGCGCCCTACCATCAAGAAGACGAACTAAAAAATTAGCGACATCTATCTTTGGGTAGACTAAGCTGCTATAAGTAGTGACATCTAACGTTGAGTAGGCAAACTAAATGACTGCACGCCATCTTGTAATGAATAATCACAACAATTTTCAAAAACTACTAAATATATTTCATATTTCCACCTGAAATGGTCGGTTAAATTATTGTAGAAAACTTCTGTAAAATTGTACGCAGTCACAGAAATACTCTTTATTTTCTTTTAGTTACTGTTATGACTAAATTTGTTGTTTTTACTTTGTTCAAGTAAAAGTAATAAATTTGTTTAGGTTAAAATGTTTTCGCTATAGGTATTACGTTGAAATATTGTTAGTAATGGGGCGTTATCAAGACGTAAAAAGATCTGTCAAATATAGTTCCCAATTTCACCGTAGGTGGCGCCACTGTTTTATTTTGTTACGGAAATTTCACAAAAACCAACAGTGGTTGCTACACTTGGCAATATTTAGTATTCTTTTTCAACTTCTTTGTTTAGGACAATCTTTGACAAGTTTTTTTGCGTCTGGAAAACGCCTCATTGAGTTTCTTGTTAGTTAAAAAAATACTAATAAACATACCTCCTTCATAGCAAATAGTTTCTAACAGAGTTTATCTTCTTTCTTGAATTATCGTTTTTCTGCCAAAGCTCCAGATAAAGAAAATCAATCAAAGTCTTAAATCAAACTTCAAAGATTTTTCTATTTTCTATGCTTTATTTTAATGTGCTCGTTTTGTAAACCGCTTATTCTCGTTTTGTTGTTCCCAAGTGTTTGATTACGTATCATGTTCATGAGAAAATTAATTCAATATGTAAGTTATGACGCCGATACCTTTTGTTGTTGGAAACCTGAGATGTTTGATTATTTACTTGACAAGGGTATAATCAAAGTCTGAGATGTTTAATGATTTTGTGTTAAAATTACGGGAAAGTGCGATATTCCTCGACAAGTCTTTCTTTAATAAGTATAAGGAGCCCACTTAATGTTCCTACAGCTGGGACTTTGGGCCTTCTCTCGAAGGGAGATAGTCAAGACCGTAATCCACCACGCTGGCCCACAGGTCCAGTGTGGATTTGTGGATGACTCTTGACCTCCGTTGTTCAACGTTTTGGGATTCAACATTTTAGGAATTCAACATTGTGGGTCCAATAAATGAAACTTTTTACGAATTCAACATTTTCGGAATCAACATTTCAACATTTTCGGAATCAACATTTCAACATTTTCGGAATCAACATTTTGCGAATTCAACATCATAAGAATCCAACATTTTGAAAATTCAACATTGTGTCCAGAAAGAAAGATTCTAAGTATATGACGGTTGCTCGCGACGTTTTCCTTCATCGTTTTGACTTCGAAAAGACAGTGGTACGCGTAGAATTCGAACCCAGGGGTCTGACTTTTAAGAAATAAAATACAAAAACTGAAGTAAATATACGGTTTCCTTTGTTTATATTGTCTTTATAATTGATAATTCGATATATATATTACAATTAAAATAAAAAAATTAAAAACCGATAAATATTTTTGGTATGGACGTCACTAGTGCTTCAAATCATTCGATCCGATCCTCATCCGACCTATATCTATGACTTTCGATCGAGATGTATCGATTCGATTGTTTTTCGTGGTACGCTACAAACCGATTATTCGAACATCTGTTGGTCGAGTTCGATTAATCGAAGGTTGTTTTCGTAGTAGACCTGCTGGATTGGTTGTCGCCGTTCTTTCGACTAGACCCAATTGTGACTTATATTAGGAAATGACACCATTGTTCGAAAAATAACGAACTTCTCTTAGACTCTGTTAAAGACTTATCGTTTTTTTTTTATCGGATACACTTCGGAGAGTGTGCAGCTGATCAGCGTAATCTAATACCGCCGGATTGCTACGAGCAATCCGATATCTAACTCTCGGCTCTAAACAGCGACATCTTTCCATGATTCACGTTTCAAAGACTCGAACGAAGAGTTTTGTCTCTACTTTTATGAAACGAACGTTTAGGCTGTGGAATGCGTTGCCCGAGTGGAGTTTCCCCGATGATTACAACCGTGGTGTCTACAAATCGAGAGTGAATCGGTTTCTTCTCGGCAAGACCGCATCGATGGTCAATTGTAAAAACCAGTAACAGATTAAAACATCAACCAGAGTTACTTCCTTTACGGGGAATAAAACTAATTCTGAATACTTTTCTGTTACTTTTTACTAATCTTTAAATTACCTTTCAGCTCAAAGAAGGCAATGTTTACAAATACAGCTCCAGTGTAACGTATCCGCTAAAATCCTCGAAATATATTCGGCACCGGCCGGTTACAGCTGCTTCGTAAGTTTCAAATAAGGAGTTTTTACAAGAAAAATAAAAAAAAAGCTAGAGTAATATTTATAAACCGTGGGTACTCAAATAAGACCTGATTTAATTGTATTTTTTTTGGAAAAATGGAAACCTTTTTCTTCTTTTCGACTTCATTTTAAAATTAATAAACTCAGATATTCGTCTTAAGTCCACTTTTTTTTTGTAATATGGACCGAATACACATTTTTAACGAAACAGCGAGGAAGTGCGAATACGTCGTCGAGGAAAATTGGAATTTTTTGTTGATTTTTCAAATGCCGTTTCGCCGATTTCAACAAAATTTGTATGGGACACCACCTCTGAAGTATGGATCTACAAAACAAAAAATAATCTACAAATTTAATTCACGATTGGTGAAGCTATCGTGTTTTTTTTTAGTTAACCTATGGCCGCTCGTCACGAGTCGCCTATACTACCGAGCTGACTATTCGGGTTAGCGCCGAGGGCGCAGGACCCAAAAGGAACCTAACCTATGTAAAACGGATTGGGATGGGATGATACCTGGGACGCGTTACGGCTTGTAGCACGAGGGCGCCTCAGACGGCTCGACCTCGGCTCGGGCTAGTACCGGGGGACAGAGTGTTTGGCACCTAGCGGAGTGGGCTATCGTGTAATATACAAACAAAAAAAAATATGGTGGTCGAATTCTCCTTTTTGGGAGTCGGTAAAATTGAATATAAAAGAAGCTTCTCAATTCAGCTGTACTGTTTTCGTTGAAAAGGGTATCCCTAAATAGAACTCCCATAAACATTTGATTGTAATGTTGAAGCGCTTATATGCAATATCGGCAAACATAACAAATACATAATTATGTCGATGATATTATTAGTCCATTAGGTATTAATTATATTGCAATAAGTGAACTGTGAGAGTTTAATTGATAAATTGACGTCGGTTGTTTTGTTTGTCACAGAATAACAATATTACTTCATTTAATGTACATACGTTTTACGAAAGAAACAAATTATTTACAAAGCACACCAACCAATTATATATTTTTTTTTACTTACCCGTATTGCGTTTTGTCTTTCTCTATCTTTTCATTATCGCTTGTAATAAAACAATATTTGTTTTAGTTTGGCGGTAGGCACTTCGGTTTTTGATATATAAGACTCAACTCACATCTAAGGAGCGCGCAGCGCAAAGAGTAATTTCATTGTAATGCGATTTAAAACCTTATTTTCATTGTGTTATAATACGTATACAATACATGTTATACTCTTAGTCATGAACGTATAAAAAAAGTCGGTCGTAGTCTCGCTAAAACAAAAACTGTGTCCATTGAGTCGGCCACATAATACGCACGTGTGCGCTGTCACATACATGCTGTCACGCATGCGTTTTAGCGAGACTACGTCCGACTTTTTTTTACACGTCCATATCTCGTAGTGTATCCCTTGAGAAATCGCGCGCTGCCGCTGCGCAGGAGTTATCGGAGTGCTTCAATAATAGAGGGTGGGCGATTTTTCAAAAGCTACATATATTATAGCTATACTAGGTATGTATTATAACAATGAATTTAAGATTTTAAATCGCATTACAATAAGGCTTCTGAACCCTGCGCTGTGCACCGCTGCTCCTTGGTGTGATTTGAGCCTCACACTTGAGACTAGTTGAATTTTTTTTTCAGAGTGGCAAGTCCATATCACACTGTGACGTCATGGACGCCGCGATACGTCCAACGTCGCGACATCCACGCAAGTTTATCACTGAGGGCGGTCGAAGAAATCAAGGCGCCAAACTTTCCAGATTCCGTATCTTCAGGGGATGTCAAGTAAGTTCGTGTTTTTAACAGTATTCAAAGAGCTGCGCCGGATTAAGCACATAACAAGACGTAAATGTTACGGGCGCACGAATTAGTGGGTCCCGCGCTCGACCACTAGGTAGGTAACCTAGTCTGTTTTGAAATAAGGAGAGCGCGCGCACTCTCCTTGAAAAAGATCGCCGGACGCGATCGAAACTTTCCGACTCCAGTTTCCCCCTCAAGCACTGCCTAAGTAGATACCGAGACACGGCAAGGACCAGTGGGCAACTGGGCAATATTTAAATGTTTTATCCATAAAAGGATAAAGATTGCGAGGCTGTATGTCAGCCTTTCCCAAAGTGGGCGTTAACGCCCCATCGTGGGAGCCGCAGGCCTAAAGACACCCAGAAAAAAAATGGGAGCGTTGTGTAGAGTTGGAGTTCGTTGTGTGCTACCTACTGGTCTCAGGTCTCAAGTTAACTCTTGCGGGTTATAGTAAAGTCTCGTTTAGAATGAATGTTTAATCTCCGCTAATATAGCTCACAATAATGCATTAATTTAATTTGATGTTATAGTGGTTTTAAAGTATGTAAATAAATGGCCAAAAAAATATTTATTCTCAAAGTGGGTAGCAGACAAAATAAGGTTGGGAATCCCTGGACAAGATAATATTTACCATAGTCGTTTTCCAGGTATGTGAAGCGAGAAGGAGACGCGGTGGCGATGGACGAAGTGGTTATGGAGATTGAGACGGACAAGACCGCGCTGCCGGTCATGTCTCCCGGCCACGGGACCCTCGTGAAGTACCTCGTGAAGGAGGGCCAGGCGGTCAAGAGTCAGCAGCCGCTTTTCACGGTTCAATATATTTATTCGATTTTTGAAGGATAACTTCTTTTGGCGTGCCACAGACAGTTATATCATGGGATGTGAATTGAATTCTAGCGTCACGCTCGGGAATGATAAGAATCTTCGGGTAAACTCAAGATCATGGCTATTGGCCATCTAAAATGCATCAGCATTTCTAGATGGCCATGCTCATAGCCACGCCCTCGGGTTTCACCCCCGTGGTTTCTAAAAGTAAGCTATCAAATTCTGAGTTATGAGTTTTTCACTTCCATCGGCAGTTTCTATGGCGGCCAATTTTTTTTACTTTCTTATTTTCGCACCGCATATTTTGAGTAGTCCATATAATGTTTTCCATACTAAGGTTCCTTGGAAGAGGTCGCTTTCAGCGAAAAGGCCGTCCACTGTCGCACTACTTTACAATGCATTGTTTATGTTCGCCGTGTAAGTATTATTTTTGTGTGTCAATAAAAAGTACCTGTCTATATAATATTTATTTCTATAGAAGTGTTAAATAAGCCCTTATTTTTTTGTATCGCATTTTTAATACAGTTTGTATTAAAACTACGCAAATCGTATCGAATCGATTTGGAGATCTGGCTATTAAGCGAGCCGTATTTTGACATGTCCACTGAAGATTGCAGTCTCATGTCATTCCGTTCTGCCGTGAGTTTGAGAGTATGCTCAGATAATTTCTGAGTTCTATCTTTGCGGCGTGTCTTCAGAAATGTAGACCCAACCGCATGAATAGTTTCCACCAGCCCGTTATTCAGCTCATCCACTGTTTCGCATTAGTTAAATAAGCATAGGAATTACTATGGAACTCGTAGGAGATGGGTTGTGTTGTGCCTTGATTGTGGAAATCGAGCTTTTCACCTCACAGTGTGACGGATCAGCCTCACTTACCTTCGGTCTACGGTAAATTCTGTGTGTGTGTTGCGTATAAAGAAGTTTTCATTTCCAAAAACCGCCTAGTGCGAGTCGAGCTCACGCACCGAGGGTTCCGTGCAAACCTGTTTTAAGTAAACGTTATGGTATTTAAGTTTAATTATGTGATGTAACTTTGCAATAAACTGTTTTCGCTTAAAATTTTTCTTTTTTTTTGAAATTTGGTACGAAGCATCGTCGTATGATACAGTCATACGACGATGCTTCGTACCAAATTTCAAGGAAGTACCCTGTAGGTTTTGATACCCTTGAGAATCGAAAATTTGCACCATAAACGGTTGTATCTTTTGATAGCGTTGCCTAAGAAGTTTTTTTCACAGCTCTAAGGAACAGTAAACCTGAGTATTTGATATAACTTTCAGCTTGATACCTCCTTGCATTCCTTCGAAAATGGGTCTTGATAGACAGACGGACGGACGGACAAATAGATCCTATATGTATCAAAATTAACGTGGCTCTACACATTTTAGATAAATACACGAGTAACTCACGTTTGACAGTCTGTCCGACGCAAGTTTCGATCGCGTCCGGCGACATTTTTAAGGAGAGCGCGCACGCGTTATTCAGCTCGTTTAGCACTCTTTAGCAACTTGACATGGACTGGCCTGACTATATCAAACGTGAGTTACCCGTGTATTTATTTAAAATGGTCCTCTAAGGGTTCCGTTTTTACCTTGGTGCGGAATTCTAAAAATGCTAAAAACAACTTTACTCTCAGGTGGATGTGACCGGTATAGCTCCCGTGAAAGCAGCCGCGGCGCCGGCGCCAGCCAAAGCAGCGGCCGCGCCGGCTCCCAAGCCAGCCGCGGCGGCGCCCCGACCCACGCCAGCCCCGGCCGCGGCCGCGCCGGCCCCTAGACCACCACCACCCTCTGCTAAAGGACGTACTGTAAGTAACAAAACTCGTAGCAGACTAGCTTTATTTCAAAAGAACAGGGTTACTAACAAAGACAATATACCCATTTGACTGATCGTACGACTGCCCTCCTTAGCGTTTTATTAGCATAATTGCACTAAACCTGTCGTGAGTTCAGTCAGCCAGGCTTTTGATTCCGACGAAAGAATGCTGGCAAAAGGTTCACATTCCAGGTGGCTATTTTCAGGACTTGCTTGTCTTGTTGGTGGTATCTGATCGACAGTCGCCCAATTTCTACCAGCAGCCTGTCGATGCGCCGCTTTGTAGCCGGTCACCAATTTCACACCAAGGGGCCCGGACCCTCTTGGGCGCCGGGAGTCAGCCGGGTGGCTCGACAAACCATTTCTTGTAGTACTTCGATCCATGGTAGTTTTCTTGGGATATTAGTAACGGTAGTTTCCCATTCCTTTCCGTCCTAGTTTTTTTTGAGGTTATTTACTCCTCACGGCCACTGCTGTCGCCCTTTGATTGAGGGTGTCAGGTTATTTACCGCCGCCTGATGCTCGGCGCTGTTAGTCGCTAGCACCACCCGGGGGACACGTGTGGGGTTGTAGAAGGTAGCTCCCACGGACGCAAGTAATATCACCCCCCAAAATACCTGAAATGGTGCGGAAAGAATAGCAGGACATCTAGCTTTACAAAGGACGGTGTAGCATTTCACAAGTAAGTAATTTTATACAATAATTACATCATCCATCTACAAAATTATAACACACATTAGACACACGAAATGGGAACCCGTCGATGTCTTTCTTTGCATCCTGCTCTGTCCTTTAAAGTTTGCATAACTCTGTTTCGTTTTCTCCGATCATTCGTGGAAAGTAGTACACGTCACACGGATAAAAAATTGTGATAGTGCCCACTGAAAAAAAACTCGTTTGCTGCTTCACATTTCGTTGCTTTACTGTCAGGAAATAGACCTAGTATTTTAAACTTTTAAGATTATAATAATTTATTTCAATAGATTATATTTTTTTCTGCTGTCGCGAGAACTTTGTAATTGATAAACATTCACTTATGATTTGCTTTGTCAACACTAACCTCAAAATTTTTGAGGGTAGATTTTTTTTTTGTATTTTTTTATTTCACATGAGGAGTCGCCGAACCCGTATGGGTTTCGCGCCGCTTTGCGGGCTATCATCTAAGTAGATACGTAAAGATGAAATAAGGACACTTTATTAGTAACTTTTGCTGAGACGTTGTGTTCGTGTAATATAAAGTCATTGTGGTTGTTACACATTTTAATTAATTAACGGGGTTTTAACGTGTGATAAATGTTGGTCCAGCCCTACTTAAGTTTCGGCCGTATATTTGTCTGCCATTTAAAAGGAGAGTGCGCACGCGTGACCTCTTATCGTTGCTTTCTCATACCAAATGAGAAGCAGCCAAGCAATAGTCAAGAGGTCAGTGCCAAACGAGAAGCCATCACTAGAAAAAGGCCGCTAAATGGGGCTGAAACTTAAGTTGAGCCGTTGTCACCATATCAACCGTGGGTAAGTAACACCGTGATTGAGCGGATAGCCGTGCACGGATTGAATACGAAAGATAGTAACACTTACGTAGCCCTTAAAATGGGTTATTGGCGTCGATATAAATCAAAAGATGTGCCCTGAGCACCTTAAAATTGTGGTTGTCGCGTGAGTGGTTTACAACTACCAATCTACTTGACCCCTAGAATCGCTAGCGGCGAGGTATGTTGCGGTTCTTTCTACTTATTTTGGTTGTTAACAACGAATAGTGATAGGTGTAAACGTCCGGCGTTTACCGCTTCCTACAACCGACTAAAACGCAAAGAGTGAGCTCACTCTTCTCGGTACACACTCACTCGGTAACACAATTACGTGCGCCTAAAGTTTGGGAGGGCACACCCATTGATTTATATTGATGCTCAATGGCCCTTATTGTACTGCAGGGTGGAGCTAGTATTGAAAAGAATATATTTTTCAGCCTTCAGCGATGAGGCTCATGGATCCCACGAAGACGATAACAGGGACCCGTACAGAACTCCCAGTCCCCATGAACAAGATGCGCAAACGCATCGCGGAACGACTGAAGGAAGCGCAGAACACGACCGCCATGTTGACCACTTTCAACGAATGTGATATGAGGTAACCAGTACAATCTGTTTTCATCCAATAATTTGCAATAAATGAATATTGTTGAACATTCCAATCACAACATTCATCATTATTATCATCATCATCATCAACTGCAGCCTGCAGACGTCAACTGCTGGACATAGGCCTCTCCTCCAAAAAATTCCATAAAGGCCAATCTTATGCCGACTCCCCGCGACCGAGACAATATCATCGGTCCGTGTCATCCGGTTCGTTAGTCGCCATTTGTCTGTGTTTGTGGAGTCTTAGAAGCATGGATTTAAACCTTAGATGTGCCAATCACTTTGAAACGATCTGCTATCGCTGCATGTATGTAGTGTTAACTTATGTAACAGTGCAATAATTATTCTGCTGCTTTTGTTTTTATATGAATAAACTAATAGATAAAGATACAAGGCATATCTAATGATTTAAATCTATGCTTTCAGCACACTAATGGCCTACCGCAAGGCGAACCTGCCAAGCTTTGTCAAGAAATGGGGTGTCAAGTTATCCTTCATGTCACCTTTCCTGAAGGCCTCTGCTAATGCCCTGATGGAGGTCCCTGTTGTCAATGCCGTTATCATTGGAGACGACATTATATATAAGTAGGTGAATAAGGTGACGTTGTTTCAGCCAAATAGTAAATTTCCGAAAGGTGCACCTGAAGGCGTTTCAAACTAAACACAAGGTGAAGCTTTCCCTGATGTCTCCGTTTCTGAAAGCGACGGCCAACGCACTGGTTGATCAGCCTGTCGTCAATGCTCACATAGAAAACCAAGATATAATATACAGGTACGGCTTAAGCCACAATATTTGTACATTAATTTCATATTACTTAACAAAAGTATCCCCACTTTATAGAGCTAGGATTCGACGTTTTCTCTTGAAAGGAAAGAGTCAAGACCATACCCGCTCGCTAGCTCGCTACACTGGCACACTCGTTTGCTTACAAAATTGGCGGGAAAACGTTAACGCTTATAGAGTATCACCTTATGTACTTGAACCTATTTGAACCCGTTATTCTCTAGAGCGTTTATAGATAATTCTAACGATATCGTTTGTTTATTATTATTGTACTTCAAAAAAATGCTAATGGGTTTGACACTTGAGCATGAATGTTACTGAGATGTTAAGTGGTTTATGAGCTACTAACGCATCAGGTTGAAATTTGGAACACAGCTAAATTATAGCCTCAAAGAACACATAGGCAACTTTTTATCCCGGAAAAATAACGGGGATGAGAACTTGAACTTGAACTACGGGAATTAACCTCATGTTTCCCCATTTTTTATAGCACGTCTGTGATCTGTGCAGGGACTATGTGGACATATCAGTAGCGGTGGCGACGCCGCGTGGGTTGGTGGTGCCAGTACTACGCAACGTCGAGTCCATGGACTACCCACAAATCGAGCTCACCATGGAAGGCCTTGCAGAGAAGGCGAGGAACGGTGAGAAACAAAACAACACTTACTAATAATTATCAATATCGTCGCGATGTGAGGTACTGAGGTAGGGATTTGCGCTATTGTTTTCTGTTTTAAGCCAATTGCATCTACATGTTTCCCGTGACTGGAGCCCCCGACTCGTCTATTAACCCTCTCTCTCTCTTCCTAGCTATATTTCCCACATGGTGGTGGGTTCACCATTCCTGCTTTTTCTTCTCCACTTCTCTCTATCTATAACAGTGTCATCGGACAACTCGCATTCTCTCATGTCCTTCTGCACTACAGTCCTCTACCTGGTTTTGGGTCGGCCTCTGGATCTTCGACCAGGGGCGGACAAGTTCCCTACGTAGTCAGACGGTAATATTAACAATATTTAAAATTGCAAAACTAATTCAATCGCTACGTTAGTACACTTTTAAAGCTGAAACAATCTCAAAGCGATAACGTTTCATTAAGAAGCATATTCTTCATGATTCGTGAGTGTCAGTCATTCTAGAAAATTAAAAGAAGTAATAGTTAAAAATTTAAATTTTTTTTTAGAGTTTATAGTGACGGGACGAGCTTGACATTTTTTTTTTAACAACACCATCTGACCCCAAACTAAACAAAGCTTGTAATATCGCGGCCAGATAGCTGATATAATACTTATATAGTTCTAAATACATACTTATTATACATAGAAACAGACACAGTGCAAACATTTGAATTCATCACACAAATATTTGCACTGGGTGGGAATCAGAATGCAGAGTTACTACCCACTAAGCCACGAGACCAGTCCCTGATGGCCAATTTGTACCTGATGGTAAATAAAACGCCTGCCCAAGTGCCCATGACAGCACAGTGTCACAGAACAATTGGAACATGAAGAGTCTAAATCATTACCTAGCCACTACAATGCGCTAGTCGCCCATATATATAACATGATTTATCTATCTATATACCCTGTAATATCTCTGGAAACTCCAAACCAGAATACACAACACCTCTCTATCTGAATCTCTATCAATCTGAATGTAAATTGCGTAGCGTAAAAGTTTCTTGTCCATGTGCTACCAGGTAAACTGACTCCAGCGGACATGCAAGGTGGAACATTCACGGTCAGCAATGGCGGCGTGTTCGGTTCCTTGCTGTCGATGCCGATCATCAATCTACCGCAGTCCGCCATACTCGGCATGCATGCCATTATCCAACGACCTGTCGCGATCAGCGGAAAGGTATGGGCAAGGTGCTTCCTTCAGAACTCAAAATTAAACATATTATAACAATTTTTATTATAACACAACAACAATTTTAAATACATAATCGGGTAAATCACGTTTGATTTAGCCAGTCCAGTCCGACTCAAGTTTAAATCGCGGCCGGCGATTTTTTTCAAGGAAAGTGCGCGCGTTCAGTGCGAAACGAAAAAAAATGCCGGACCCGTAAAATTAAAATTATAGAAATGTATAAAAAAAATACCCGTGTATTTATTTAAAATGTGTAATAACCACGTTAGTTTTTGAGGGATCGTGAGGGAGTAGTGAAAAAATAAATGTAGATATTTCGCCATTATGTGGTAGCAGCCATTTTGGATTTGAAATATGTCATAGTGCATAGTAGGTATTTTAGTAGTTTCATTTGATACCCAAATTGTATACATTCGTAAGTCTATAACCAAGTTACGCTGAACACCTGGAGATCTACTCGGTTCTACTAAAATGTGTTTAGTACCTACTAGTACTTACAGACATTTTAAGTAGGTACTTCTGTGTATACGATATTTTTAGTTTTTTTTTCTTGTGCTAGGAGAACAAATTGGTTATCTCTGTAACCTGATGATCTTAATAACGCAACATATAAATGTAAAAGTATGAAAAACAGAACAAAATAACTGGCGAAGTATACTTCCTCACGCGGCCTCTGCAAAGAGTCCCTCGCAAAGAGTTTACATCCACGTATAGAGTTAGAACAAACGCTTTACATCGAAAGCGCGGGCCTGATCGCTCGCTAGGATTTCTATTTAAGTAGACATTTACGATTGTTGCAGGTGGAAATCAGGCCTATGATGTATTTGGCGCTGTCATACGACCACAGATTAATCGACGGCCGCGAAGCTGTCTTATTTTTACGTAAAATCAAAGCAGGAGTAGAGGACCCTACGTCTATTTTAGCCGGAATTTAAGTCAACATGCGTGGTCGTATTACCTCTTAAATCATAATTTGAAATACATACAGTTATAAAAGTAATGTGGTTTTATTTTAAACTAGCTGACCCCACGAACTTCCGGCATCCTTTTTTTTAATACCTTGTCCTGAATGTCCTGACAATTACAAACACATAAAACATCCTATTTTGTGTAGTAATTCAAAAGGGTTAGGTTAACTACTAACCTACTAACTTTTTCGAAGATCCATTTTTAGGGTTCCGTAGTTCCGAAGCCAAATGGCAAAATACGGGACCCTTATAGATACGTCATGTCTGTCTGTCCGTCCGTATGTCACAGCCACTTTTCTCCGAAACTATAAGAGCTATACTAAGGTAAGGATACTAACTATACTTACTAGGTAGATGTATTCTGTGACGCATTAAGATTTTCATGCAAACAATAGAAGAAAAAAACAATATGTTTTGGGAGTGCCCCATACTTAGAACTGAAACTCAAAAATGTTTTTTCCATCAAAACCATACGTGTGGGTGGGTTATCTATGGATAGGTCTTCAAAAATGATATTGAGGTTTCTAACATATTTTTTCCTAAACTGAATAGTTTGCGCGAGAGACCACAGACTAAAAAGTAGCGAGATACACTCAAGAGACTCCAAAGTTGTAAAATGTGTATCAAGTGTGTCAACCAAATTAAAAGTATGACAAAAATATAAAAATGTGTATGATGTACATTGCCATGTAAACTATCATCAAAATTTGGTTTGAATGAGATCTAGTAAGTAGTTTTATAATACGTCATAAATTCACTATTGTTAAAACACTGATTAAAGTAACAACGAACTTCAAGAAATTTTATATTATGTAGGTAACCTACTTGCTGCTACGGAACCCTTCATGAGTCCGACTCGCACTTGACTGACCACTTTTTTTTAATACTAAAAGCGTCCACACACGAGTATTAAAATCCGAGGAAATGACGTAAAAGTAGTGGGGCGGAGCCTACAGCGAAACATAAATCACCAATCATATGGGTAGGATCACAGATTTCTAAAACAGGATATAATTGGTGATTTATGGTTCGATGTATGCTCCGGCTCACTACTTCTACGTCATTTCCTCCGATTTTAGGACTTGTATGTGGACGCTTTAAGTTTATATTTTGGAAAAGAACTGTAGTACCTAGTAGTAGTTTTGGAGGGGAGTCACCAGTACTCAGCATCAGATTTGGGGGGCTCACCAGTAGAAATAGGTAGTAAGAAATACTTTACTAGTAGCGCCCCCCGATTTTACACGCATAGATGCCGTTCCAGCTGTTTTCCCACGTTAAAAATAATCTATGTAATATTAACTTTTTTCTATCAGAGTGTTCGTAGCTCGAAAAAGTGACATCGTTTCATAGTTGACGTTCCAAAGATTTCAAAGAAGAGATTTGACTCTTTTGTGATTAAAACGTCAAAACTGTAGAATGCGTTGCTGGAGTGGGGTTTTCCCGATGTTTACAATATTAGTAGTGTCTTGTCGGTTTTTTTCGAAGTAAGCACGCTCCATCGTCGCTTAGCATCTCAGATTGAAAACCTCTTTAGCATCAAACAATGACAACAAGCATGACGCAAACAAACACGTGCTGACAAGTTCGCATTCAGGGCGGTTGCAACATCTTGTCAGTCCAGTATAACGTAGTGATTACTTCCTCTATGGTCCAGTCCACAGACTAAGTAGTGGTCCAGTCAGCGCCAGTCAGATGTAAACGAAGCGTCACGGAAAAGTCGGAAGCCGTGATCGATTTGGCCCATGGCCCATTGATTACAATTTGGCCGATTAGTCGGCCTCGTCACAACCGACCGTCGTTTAGTAGTGGCAGGCAACGATAGGTCATTGAGTGGCAGGACTCTTGTCAGAGTTCGCCTGGGGAAGTAATACACCTTTGTCAGTTATTCTACCGCCAATCAGTAATGTGCAAATGTTACTGGGTTCCGGTTTTAATGGCAATATTTCCAGAGAAATTACAGAGTTTAGAGATCTCTGAGTGACGAGCGCGTTGCCGTGCCATGATTTTGACTCTTCATGTTTCAATAGCTGCGTATCACTGTTCTGTGGCAGGCATGTTGCTTACCATCAGGCACATGTCCTGCTCGTCTCGTTACTCTTTATTTAAAAATATATATACTCGTATCATAGAAGTTTGTCTGACGTCGTCGTCTCTTGCTTTTTTCTGTTTGTTGGATCTGAGAATATAAGACACGGCTAGCATAGGGGACGTGACTGGTGCTGATTGAAAGTTAATAATTATTTTTTCCAAATGCTCCATCCAGATGTTAGCTATCACATTGGGGCACAGGACAGCTACGCCATCTATCATCATCAGCCGCAAGACGTCCACTGCTGAACATAGGCCTCCCCCTAGATTTCCACAACGAACGGTCCTGCGCAACCTGCAACCAGCGGTTTCCAGCGACCTTTGTGAGATCATCTGTCCATTTAGTGGGAGGCGGTCCAACACTGTATCTTCCGGTTCGTTGTCGCCACTCGAGAACCTTTCTTCCCCGTCGGTTGTCAGTTCTGCAAACGATGTGGCCTGCCCATTGCCGTTTCAGCTTGCTTACTCTTTGAGCTATGTCGGCACTTTCGTTCTCTTGCGAATATCCTCATTATGAATTCTGTCGCGCAAAGAGTTTCCGAGCATAGCCCTCTCCATAGCTCGCTGTGTGACTTTGAGCTTCATCTATACGCCATCTATATGCAAGTAAAATTGTCCAGTGTACAGAAAATAGTTTCCATTTAAGTAATCTCAACAAAATCATCAGGTTTCCCGGTAAGTGGTTCTTTCTCAGCAGCTCTCTGACGACTTCGAGACACTCTATTACTGAAATTTTGGTGAAAAGAGATTCCACATCAAAACTCACCATGGTGTCATCCGGTTGCAGTCGAACTGGTCATTGGATCGCACTCCACGACCAGAAGGTTCTTTACTACCGAACATCATTACTACGCAAGAATAGTTCGGGAAGCTTTGGAAATAAGACATCGTAATTTCAACCGAGAGGAGGGTTTTCGGTTATCGGTATCATGTAATCTTGTCAACCTGTCCTAAATAAATGTATACATCGCGGAATGAGTTTTAGAGAAGCCTGGTGATACGGTTAGTGTTGTAAGTCGTGGGGGTAACCCTGTAATTTTTAAAAACATTTTAATGAGTGTAGATCGCGATTGCCTAATTTCACAATAAGACGACCCGCAATTTCTTCAGTCTGGCCACAGTGGTTATAACCACAGACTAAGTAGAGACATACGTTATAACGCTGCCGAAACGTCAAGGTATTTAAATAATGATTTAGACCACAGATTTCTAATTTAGACCGTGATTAAGATTTTTAAAGTGAAAACTTCTTTTGACGCGGCGCAGATAGAAGTTTATGTGGGCTGTGAATTGAATCCTAGCGTCACGCTCGGGGATGATAAGAAATCTTCGGGTAAGCTCGAGACCATGGCCATTGGCCATCTAAATGCGTCAGCATTTCCCATTGACCCATCTACCCATTGATTTTGGAGTACCTACTGCTCCCACCTTTAGGATAGATCGGCTAAGTATCAGCTGGAGGCTCTGGAATCGATAGAGAGACGTGCCAAAAGGCTCATTGGCGAAAAAATTGCAGTCTCGAACATCGCCGGAAAATTGCTAGCTTATCGGTTTTTTATCGGATATACTTCAGAGTGTGTGCGACTGATTTGCACGATCTAATGCCACCTTGCCCTTTTTTTATCGGAATGCTTGTAGCTCGAAAAAGCGACATCGTTTCATGGTTGATGTTCCAAAGTCACGAACTCTACTTTTGTGACACTGAACGTCAAGGCTGTGGAATACGTTGCCTGAGAGGGTTTTTCCCGGTAGTTACAATCTTTGCGTCTTCAAATCGAGAGTGAATCGGTTTCTAGATAAACAAGCTCCATCGTAAACCGCATCATCGTTTAACATCAGGCGAGATGGTCAAGTGTAAAACTATAAAAGTTAAAAAAAAAATATCCAGAAATGCTTAAGCATTTCCCATTGGCCATGCACAATATGCACATGGCACATGGCCAAGCCCTCCAGTTACATCCAGTTACACCCGCGTAGTTTACTAAGTAGGTACGCTATCAAATTCTGAGTTATAAGTTTTCACTTCTATCGACAATTCCTATGACTGCCATTTTTTTTTTGCAAAATAATATCTAATTGGTACTTAGAAAGGCTATTTTTAATCGCGAGAAAACAACCCGAACTGCAACTACGTGGAAAAAATCGCATGGCGCTACTAGTCTTTTTTTATTCACATGTTGATCACAGCTTGTACGGATGCAAAGATCGTAAGTCTGAAATTCATTGGAAATCTTTTACAAACTAATACCACAATCTATTAAATTATATTCTTTATACTATGCTAATATGTCGCGATAAGTGTATTACGAAATCTCTTGGGAGTAGATAAACGTGGATCTTCTCGTACAGACTGTATTAAAGTCGAGTCTTGTAATTGCAACTAAAAATATTAGAGTCCTTACGTTACCGCTTGATAAATCTATTTTCATAAGTAAAATTATTTTTTTCGAAGATTCGTTATTAAGTAAATTTAATGTAGATTTATTTCATCGTCATAAATATAGGAAAGCTGTAAAGAATAAAAACCTATTTTCTAGTCTACTACCCACGCAACTCCTACTCTGCAAAAAAGATGATACAATATGCACGTTCTATTGCGCCTGTATTAGCCTGCAAAGAGAATGTAAATTACTACGTAATTAGCCTGAACCACAAACTAAGATACACTGCCTGAACCACAGATCACTATAATGCCTAAACAAAGAATGTAATCACTATAAAGCCCTTTTCCCATTTTCAGGGGAAAGGAAAGCATTGTTCGCAGACTAAAGTTGGCGGTTCGCAGTGAGACCGCAACCCTAGACCGAGACAATTGTCGCGGTCTCCGGTCACGGCGCGAACTGCCGCCCATACAAAATAAATCTATAATATCAAGCGCCTGTCGCGGTCTTGGCCTTCTGTAGGGAGAGTGCCGCTGAAGTAGGGAGAGTAAAACCAATGTGTGAAACGCAATCAAGCTCTATGGAGTCATGCCATCTTAATCTCATTGTATTTAATTATATTAATACTAGTTTTTTTTTTAAACCCACATTCATGTTAGTCTAAGAATTCACGGAGTGATTTCGGAGTCGGAGTCGGAGTCTTACAGCCTGCGTACCCACGGTGCAATCAATCGCAGTTAAGCCGGTGTCCGTAACAATCGTAAACATTTTTAATTATTTCTGAACGCTGCTAAAAAATTTCGGCCAACTTGGTTTATTTTTTTAAAATGGTAACACCAAGAATCAAATGTCATATCAAATCAAATGGATTCCGAAATATTGTTATTTATTCGGCGCGACATTGATCAAACTTGTTTCTCGGGAAAATCTTTGAGTCTTATTCGTGGATAAACTTCAATTTTAAATCTACTTGTGAAATTCCAGACTGTGCCTTCTACTGTGTTACCCAACATGCATTAATAGTGACAAAATGAGGCGAGGTCAACCTGGAGCTGGTGTTTGGCGAGGTGAACACCGACCTTTCAGGCCTAGAGGAAGCGGGAATCAAAATTTCAGACCCGCCAGGCCTTTTGGACTCTTAGACCCACCAAGGTTAGTAATTGGTCAAACTTTCGCTCGTATTTGTTTAACGACAATATTATCGCGCCATCGCTTAGGTACCTCTACCTAATCGCGACAGTAAAAAGTATACAAATCTATGAAAACTTAGTCTCAGCGTATTTGTAAATAGTAAATATGTAGCTTATAATGTATATCTTGCGATTTTTACTGCTGTCGTTATAATTGTCTGTTTATTCTAGGTTCGCGGCTCCCGGTCCGGGACCTCGGCAATACAGAGGCCCTAGACCTTTCATTCCACATCTGGGACGCCCAGACAGTGTCTTACAGCCTGATATTCATGATAGAAATAAGTATAGATTGAACAATTTAACCCGATCCCAAGGTAGAGGGTATCACAATCAAGCGCAAAAACAATCTTACCACCACTCAAGGCAAAATACTGATCATGACAATTCATATAATGAATCAAATTATTACCAAAACCAGTACCATGTTAATAACATGGGTGATGTTGACCATCGCCACCAATCTCAGATGATGCAGTGGACCAATCCACCAGATTTTGCCAACAATAAACAATACTATGATGATCATAGAAGTCCTCAGAAAACACCTAGACATTATGATATGGGTGATGATTTACCCGACTACACAGGCCATCGGCCACCAGCATCTGATCATTACAGCTCTACAACAGGTCCCAACAACAACAATTCCCAGTACTCGCATTCTGTTGATGACACTGTTGACATTATAAGAAAGAGATTACTGAATAGAGACAAACAACAAAACTTTGATTCCGCCATAGACACTCAAAGTAATGTGCTGCAAGATGAAGATTTAAGAAAAAATACTACTGAAAATTATCAAAGCGCACTCCAAGCACAACCAGTGAGGAAGAGGGTTCAGAGGCAAAAACAAGATATCAAAATGAATTGTGATCAAATGAAAAATAAAATTGTCAATCAACTTTTCAAGATGGACAAAACGAAAATTCACAAACTCATGGATGACCCTAGTTCATCAAACAAATTTGAGTATGCTATCAGTAATTTAATAACTGAAGGGCAAAACAGTTTGAATAGGCATTTGAGGTCTGCTGCCGAAAAATCTCTAAGTAGTTCTAGTACTTCGTTCATCCAAGATGATACCAACACCATTTATGAAGACACTTTCATGAAACAAATGCAAGGTGTCTTAGACCCCCAAGATACTATTTTGCTTGAGGATATTAAACCTATGGTCATGGCTGAACTCTGTAGAGTGCTCCAACTTGATGAGTATCCATTTGAAATGATGATGGAACAAAATATACAACACCAAGGAACACAGGATCATAGTACATATGATCAAAGAGTACAAAATTATGACAATGAGTTTATAAACTCTCAGTATGTCGAAAATGGACAGTACTATGACCAGTTTTCTGAAGATATACCTTATCATGAAAATAATTCAACTGTAGTCAGGAGCAACAACACAGAAATAATACCTACAGACATAAATGAACCATACTATGAAAGTGAAAAGGATTCGAGCTTTGAAGCCAAGACACTTTTCGAGAGGCGACGAGTTAATAAAGTACTTGATAGTGACAGAAACAGCCCAGAATATAGGCAATCTAGACACAGCATTGATAGAAGCTTTGGATACTTGCCAGAGCAAAGGATTACAAATAGTCCAAAGAAAGAAATATCAGAAACACAATCAATACCCTTATTTAATACCAACCTAGATGAGCAGTCTGATGATGATGACCCATTTGCAGAATTAGACAATCAGTATCATGTTGCTGTAGATCATAACTTCATTGGAAAAGCTTCTCGAGCTGCAAGCCCAGCATTTTCCTATACAAGCAATAGTAGATCTCCTAGTCAGAGGTATGAGCAAAACTCAGATGCTGAAATACCAACTCCTACAACATCCAACAAAATCATAAACAAAGTTGATCTCAAACAAAATATAACCCAAGTATCTGTGAAACTTAATCAATTGACTAGCACTTGTAACAAAAGTAAAACAGATCAAAAGGTTAAGCCTAGTACTGAAATGAAAAAAGATCATGGTCATGTGCTAGAGAAAGAAAATTTCTCAGCAGTTTCCTCTCATCAAGTAAGTATAAGTCATGAAGAATCAAATAAAAAGAAAGAAATGACCAAAAAACCAGATAAACATGAAAGTTCTTCTTCTGCTAAATCTGTTTTGCAGTCAAACACTCGCAAAAGATCAACTGACCAGAAACCAAGCCACCGTAAAGAAAAACGTAAAAAAAGGTCTCAATCAGAATGCCAAGAAGCATCTAAATCCATCATGAACATGTTTTATATGAGTGAAAACAGCAAAGAATCGAATAACAAAGACTCTTCTAAATCTAACAAACAATCTGTTTCTGTCACGAAAACTTACTCAGAGAAATATGT